>JAOWBR010169510.1:0-11504 GCA_028571145.1 Dionaea muscipula
TTTAGTCCACATTTACAGATTATTATATTCTGTTTATCTCTAGTTTCTGCCAATTTATATGTAATTATTCCAACAAAACTGTTCTTTTCCACAATTCTCAAAACATACTAGAATCCTATCTCCATAAAGAGAATATAATATAACTCTAAGAAGGACCATATCTTAAAAAAATTATAACAAAAGCACCTTCTCTGAAGTCCACATAAAGCTTAACAATCGTAAATCCTATGTTCATCAATGAAATATATTTCAAAATCCTATAATAATGAAATATAATTCATAAACACTCTATCATAATCCCTATTACAGAAAACCACGAGAGCGTAACTCATTCATAACCATAAGCGTCAACCCCGGACCGACGATCGGAACGATGTACCCAAATGTATGACTGTCCCTTCTCATGTCTGTGATTGACAGGACCATAATAAGGAGTCCTTTCCAAACATAAGATTACCAATTGAAACTAAAGAAAACTCAACTAAGACCTGAAGGTCGAACATATCAATAAGAGACCTGAACCAAATGTGTGAAGCAGCTATAGTGTATGCATACTGTAGAACAAGCAAAGGATATGAAGAAAATGATACCGGAACCATGGAAGGTCTTGAACTACCCTCACCTTTTTGGATATAAATCTACCAACCAATAGTGCTAGCCTGGACCAGATCGATCTCTTCCAGGTTCCGATTCAAGGTTGTTGAAAGTTCCTAAGTGAACACATAATTTAACACAAAAGTAGAAAAATGAAAACCAATACTAATCTTACTATTCTTAAGGAATTAAATATCTCTATATGGTAAACCTTTCTAAAAACCTCCTAAAAACTCTTAAATATCCTTATTCACATGCATTAGACATCCCCCAAGTCAAACGGGTCAAGAACACGCAAAACCAATGTTGTCAGACCCTTCAATGGTCCGTTAAACCCCTTTCCGACATCTTTTACTAAAATGGTCATAACTTTCTCATACGATGTCCGATTGTGGTGATCCAATTTGCAGGTTATATAAGACATCAAGATATACGACCTTTGTTCTTTAACTTTTCCCAAATTCAGAACCGAAAGCGGTCAAATTTGACCGGATAGAAAGTTAGCTAGGTGGGACTGGTTTTTAAAAAGTGGTCGACCGATTGTCGTTTCTGCTCCAAAATTCGACAGAAACTCCATTTGCCCGAAATCCATCACTCATGCCTTGAAACTCCAAGTTAGCTACTCAATATCATCATAAATACATAGTATGACATGCTCAAACCCATCTTTAGCTCAACAAACCTCAAACTCATGGATTCACCAAATAAAAATCACATTTTTGACAACTTGAACATAGAAAATTCTTCTACATGATCTATATCCATTTATCTTTATCAAATCTTTACTTCAAGTACTGAATCATGTTTAAATAAATGCTAATTTACTTTCTTAATTCATCCCAGGCCAAGATCTTTGCTAAATCATCATATCACTTTTCGAAAAATCCATAAAACATGAAGTTTAGTTGATTATCCATATTTTCATGCTCATAATCCTTTCTTTGACCTTTCATTCATTAAAAATAGAAACTGTTCTATACCTTAGTAGATGAATACAGATAGTTAAACCTTCCTTTGATCCACCAACATCAACTACTCAAGGCCACAGACATAATTCCTTTTTTGTTTCTTTTTTCCCCTCCCTTTTTCTTCTCGGTTCCCTGCCCTCTCTTTTCCCCTTCTGTTTTCTTTTCTCTAGTTTCTCAAATCTGTAGCTGGCATGATATGCTACAGAACATGGACAGCTTGGTGGCTAGTCACTAGGTGACGTGCCCCCCATCAAAAATAAAAAAAATCAAGTGTTCCATGCAAGGCAACACCTACTTGGTCAAAAGTCAGACATTTGGGCTGTTCATCCATCATTCCCACGTGTAGACCAAGCATCAGGTAAGTTCTCCATTTGCTACTAATCTTAGGGTAAGATCAAAGTAAATACAACTTAAATTTAATTACATAAAAGTTGTACCACCAAATATCTAGTACTAAGTTTAAATCTCCATTAAATACCAACATAAAAATCATTATTCTCAGTTTTTCATAACGATTCTAATGACACTAAAATCATTAAATTTCAATGTCGTTTTCTTAAAATGACCGTTTTATCCCTAAACGCGTCATTTGACATTAAATCCATATTAGATCCCAAAAATCACAAAAGTACCAAAATAAACCCCACTTAATTCCTTAAATCGCTAAATATCCAAAACTAATCTTCATTAAAATTTTAATAATCATTTATCATCCGATTAATCCGGTACGGGGTGTAACATCCTACTCCCCTTATAAGAATTTCGTCCTCAAAATTCGATGGAACACCAACAAACACAACATATCAAATTCTACACAACTTTCGAATCCCACCTATCATCAATAACATTCATCTAAATCTTGCTCAAAACCAAAGTACCAATATCTCCCACTTGGTATCTTAGTTATGTGCAACCTATGTAATTACCAGCTATCCATTTCTCCTACCTTGGTTCCATAACTCACACTAAAAGTTATCCATGAGGTATTCCTTTCCTTTGTCATAGTTTTTGTCAAACCACTTTGTTGTTGCCGACCAATTCATACGATCTTATCCCAATCTTCTAATCAATAATATCAAGAAGAACAACATCAACCCTCAAGCCGAACTAAGTGTAACCTGCTCACAGTTCATACCTTATGGTCATAATCCTGGTTCCCAACTAGTGATACCTAGCCTCCAACCATCTCACTTCAATCACTTCTAAATATTTATAACATCTCGTCAACTAGTGGCATTAGAAAACTCATAGGCTACTAACCCAAACCATGCTCAAAAGGCCTGTTATATATCATCGTCATAACTAATATACAATACTTATCTTGTCAAATTCCTTTTTCCCAAAGTCTTATCCCAACCATACCTACTATCAAGGGGTGAAACCTGCGATAACTCGTAAGTATCCCAAAACCACTGCTCTGATACCACAAATGTAACACCCCAACCCGGGGTGAAACCTGCGATAACTCGTAAGGGTCATTGAAGCCTAAAGGACCAAAACTAACTTCTCCAAACTCGGTGAATCTCTAGACCACATGGTGGTCAACGTTGTTTACAACATCTTTCAGGATGAAACCATATCTCAAAATTAAATCTTACTATACAATGGGATTTAAACAGCGGAAAGTAACACTTAACACATCTCATCTCTAACAAGTACCATAACTGCTCTGATCAACCTAGGAGGCACGAGGTCGTCACTTCCGTCATATCCTCTACACCTAATTTTGACTACTTGAAAAAGAGGAAAGCAATAACTGTCAGCCTACTAACTAGGTTGAGTGAGGATAGTCAGGGTTGAAGCAAGTGCATACTTATGGAACAAAGGAATATCAAGCTCCTAAGAAACAAGATACTGGACAGTGTATGTCAAAATGATATCTTGGAATAGAAACTCAAACGATGAGAAACTGAAAACTATACACAATCACACCATATAACTCGTGCCAGAAAGAATAAACATGGCACACCACATAGAACCGGAAACTATCAAACCAATCTTTCAAAAGGCCCAACTCATAAGATCATATTTTTAAAACTGTATCTTTCTGTATAGCGTCGATCCGGTGGACAGACGCCATAAAACAAAACCTTAAAACTGCCTTTCGGTTATAGCATTCGTCTTATGAACAGATACTATAAAACAATCTTTAAAACTATCTTTCAAATCTTCAAAACTATCTTTGTAAAGAAAAACTATCTTTTAAAGGAAAACTATCTTTGTAAGGAAAACTCCCTTTCAAATCTTCAAAACTATCTTTCGGTTATAATATCTGTCTTGTGGACGGATACTATAAGGAAAACTAGTCATAGACCACAACCTAGGGATGTCCCATACTAACTAGAAACACAACCAAGTATGACAGCCAATCTATGTATTTTCAAGCAGTGACCGTCGAAGTTTTCGTGCTGCAGGCAAGAACCCCCATACACGTTGTGACCCCAGGAGTCGTCCCCCCCATAAGAGACTAATCCCACGTGGCCGAAGTTACTTTCATGGGAAAACTATGCTACGTGAATAATATCCCTTTATAAGCATACTCCTCGGACTTTATCTAAAATCAATAACTTGAAAACTATCTAAAACTGTTCTTTCCATTCCTTTCAAAACACACATGAATTCTATCTCCACAAAGAGAATAGAAACTAACTCAACTCAACATTTGTTAAACCCATGTTCATCAATGAAATATATTTCAAAACCCCATAATAATAAAATATACTCCATCAACACCTTATCACAACCCCCATCACAGAATGACACAAGAAAGTACGACTTTTATAATCATAAGGGTACAACCCGAAATAACTGACACGTGGCACCCTAACGGTATGACCGACCCTCCTCGTGTCTGTGATTGACAGGACCATAATAAGATGTACTTTTAAAACATAGGGAAAACTCTCAAAACTAATAAAATATCTCGATGACCCATAGGTCGACCATCAATAAATACGAGACCCAAACCAACAGTGAAAGCTACTACAGTGTATGCATACTGTAGACAAAGCAGAGGGTATAAGGAAATGATACCGGAATCGTAGAAGGTCTTGAACTACCCTCACCTTTATGGATATGAAGCTAACAATCATTGGTGCTAGCTTGGACTGGATCGATCTCCCTCAGGTTCGGATTCAAGGTTGTTGAAAGTTCCTAAATGAACACACAATTTAACACAAAGTAGAAAAGTGAAAACCGAGACCAATCTTAAGGAATTAAATATCTTATATGGTAAACCTTTCTAAAAACCTCCTAAAAACTCATAAATATCCTTATTCACATGCATTAGACATCCCCCAAGTCAAACGGGTCAAGAACACGCAAAACAAATGTTGTCGGACCCTTCAATGGTCCGTTAAACCCCCTTCCGACAGCTTTTAGTAAAATTATCATAACGTTCTCATACGATGTCCAATTGTGGTGATCTAACTTGACTGTTATAGTAGACATCGAGATATACAACTTTCGTTCTTTATATTTTCCCAAGTTCGGAACCGAAAGGGGTCAAGTTTGACCGGATAGAAAGTCAGCTAGGTGGGTGGTCGACTGGTTTTTGAAAAGTGGTCGACCGGTTGTCGTTTCTGCACCAAAATTCGACAGAAACCCCATTTGCTAGAAATCCATCACTCATGCCTCAAAACTCCAAGTTTGCTGCTCAATATCATCATAAATATATAGTATGACATGCTCAAACCCATCTTTAGCTCAACAAAGCTTAAACTCATGGATTCACCAAATAAAAATCACATTTTTGACAACTTCAACCTAGAAAATTCTTCTACATGATCTATATCCATTTATCTTTATCAAATCTTTACTTCAAGTACTGAATCATGTTTAACTAAATGCTAATTTACTTTCTTAATTCATCCCAGGCCAAGATCTTTGCTAAATCATCATATCACTTTTCGAAAAATCTATAAAACATGAAGTTTAATTGATTATCCATATTTTCGTGCTCGTAATCCTTTCTTTAACCTTTCATTCATTAAAACCAGAAATTGTTCTATACCTTAGTAGCCGAATACAGATAGTTGAACGTTCCTTTGATCCACCAACGTCAACTACTCAAGTCCACAGACACAATTCCCTTTTTGTTTCTTCTTTCCCCTCCCTTTTTCTTCTCGGTTAAGTTCCCTGCCATCTCTTTTCCCCTTTTGTTTTCCATTCTTTAGTTTTTCAAATCTGTAGCTCGTATGATATGCTACAAAACATGGACAGCTTGGGCTAGTCACTAGGTAACGTGCCCCCATCAAAAATCAAAACAAATCAAGTGTTCCATGCAAGGAAACACCTACTTGGTCAAAAGTCAGACATTTGGGCTGTTCATCCATCATTCCCACGTGCAGACCAAGCATCAGGTAAGTTCTCCATTTGCTACTAATCTTAGGGTAAAAGCAAAGTAAATACAACTTAAACTTAATTACATAAAAGTTGTACCACCAAATCTCAAGTACTAAGTTTAAATCTCCGTTAAATACCAATATAAAAATCCTTATTCTCAATTTTTTATAACGATCCCAATGACACTAAAATCATTAAATTTCAATGTCGTTTCCTTAAAATGACCATTTTATCCCTAAACGCGTCATTTGACATTAAATCTATATTAGATCCCAAAAATCACAAAAGTACCAAAATAAATCCCACTTATTTCCTTAAATCGCAAAATGTCCAAAACTAATCATTATTAAATTTTTAAAAACCATTTATCACCCGGTTAATCCGGTACGGGGTATAACATTCTACCCCCCTTATAAGAATTTCGTCCTCGAAATTCGAAGGAACACCACCAAACACAACATATCAAATTCTACACAACTTCCGAATCCCACCTATCATCAATAACATTCATCTAAATCTTTCTCAAAACCAAAGTACCAATATCTCCCACTTGGTATCTTAGTTATGTGCAACCTACGTAATCACCAGAAATCCATTTCTCCTACCTTGGTTCCATAACTCACACTAAAAGTTATACATGAGGTATTCCTTTCCTTTGTCATAGCTTTTGTTAAACCACTTTGTTGTTGCCAACCAATTCATACGATCTTATCCCAATCTTCTAATCAATAATCTCAAGAAGAACAACATCAACCCTCAAGCCGAACTAAGTGTTACCTGCTCACAGTTCATACCTTATGGTCATAATCCTGGTTTCAAACTAGTGGTACTTAGCCTCCAATCATCTTACTTAGATCACTTCTAGATATTTATGACATCTCATTAACTAGTGGCATTAAGAATCTAGCTAGCTACATTCCCAAATCATACTGAAAAGGCTAACTATAAATCTCTGAATATCATCGTCATAGTGTATATACAATACTTATCTTGTCAAATTCCTTTTCTCATAGTCACATCCCAACCATACATACTAACAAGGTTTTTCCCAAGTTTTATCTCAACTTATCTCCTAGAACCACAAAACACTCTTCGTACTAATCACAAAGCATAACTTAGTTTATAACCTCTAATGAATATTACTAGTTACTATCTCAACTCCAATTCTATATCTCTTATTCTATCATGATATTTCTTATCACCCAAACACGCATACCCTCTTCACATAACACAAACCTTAATCATTTCATCTCCAAATCTTTATAAGATCAGTAGAAACATACCTTAACTGACGTCCCTTGGGCACAATCCACAGAACCCAAACTCGAGTCCATTCACCTCAACAAGTGATCAGAGAAACAAAACACTATTATCTGGTAAATCACGTCAAAAACAAAAAACATGAAACATAGAATATATAGAAGAAAACGTATACCTATTTGATGCCGGAAGATGACGTTGCCTCAATCTATGCCTCATTCTAAACCCAAGTTATGCCAATATTCCTATCCTATCCCAAAAACCAACCATTGCTCTAATACCACAAATGTAACACCCCAACCCGGTCAGGCCCCTCTGACGCTCAAGTAAGTCCTAGATTTTATTGAAAACGCAAGTGAATATATATAAGCGACAGAGAAAGAGAAAGAAAATACAAAAGAGAGACTCGTCAGTGAGTCCTACATGATAGAGGCCTGGAGGCAGCAGACACCTTTGATAGATATTAAGTTTTGATGATGCATAAAACATGATAGATATTAAGACCTGATAATGATATTTAACTAAGGGAGAAGCTGATAAAATCAGTTTAAGTTGGGACTGAGTGAGCAAATGGCGACCGTTGACTTCCATGTTTGACCCGAGTTAGGACCCCTGGTAGGGATCCCGAGCAGGGTAATGGCACGCAAATTAGTGGGTTTCATGATGAGGATGACGCAAGAAGTTTACTGACAAAGATACCCGGGCAAGGCACCCGGGCAGGGTACCCGGGCAAGGCACCCGGGCAGGGCACCCCGAGCAAGGTATCCCGAGCAGGGTCAACAACCAGAAAAAATGCTCGGTAGATTCTTTCGGTCTCCTTGTTCACCTAAGCGAGGGGAAAATACCCGTATATCACCAACATTTAGTGAGAACAGAACATGCAATATGCAGTGGTCTAAGAAGTAGACACATGAAACTCAACCAACGACATGATTTCAAGTACTTAAGTAATGGATGTGCACAGATCATCAGCTTTGGCCTCTTAGTCTCAGTTTTAACGAGACAATGCTTCGTCCACACTTACTCGTTCGTGTGCATACTCATTGTTTGCTAACTTATGGAATCGGTCACCACAAGTCGGCCTAGGCTACTCGTTTTCCCTGATAGGTACTTGCAAAGCAACTCTTCTTATCGGAGCACTAAACTGAGTTGAGCTAAACAAATTCGCTATATCGACCGGTGAAACTTAACCTGGAATTTTGCCTTAGACACACAGGTGCCTAACAGCTCATCCAAGTTCACCACACTCGGAGCACCTCCGGTGATGGTGAGGGGAAGAAAACTAAGTTGAACAACTTGAAGTTGAAAATAGAAGTGAAAATTCAGGAAGACAAAATACCAGCACTTAAGAATCATCTACCTCAGTGCTTAACAATACCCGAATGGTTATCGGTTCAACATGTGTGCTCAAATTAAAAGGGAAAACTACAGAAAACAAGGGGGAGAAGAAGGGAATTGGTCACCACTTCTTCTTCCTTTCTCTAATGTAGTCAATTCGTGGGTATTTAACCCACAATAGTCTTACCTCTGATTCTTTTACTCTATGATGGAAGTTAATTAAAACCCAAGTGAGAGATGAGAAAAATAGAGACTCAAGTTGCCGTTGATTTTATTGTTCCCAAAGTGATATAATGGATGATGGATGCAATGCAATAGACAAATGGAAGAAATTAACCAACAACGCAGAAAAAAGGGTTATTTCTTTTACTGAAGAATTCCTTACAAATAGCCTAGCTCTTCACAGACCCTTTTCTTGAATTACAAGGGTCTCTATTTATAGGCAGAGCTCATGTGCTGAGCAGCTGCCTTTGGGTAAAATTTACAAATCAAATGGTCCCCTATGAAATGACGCGTGTCCCCTGTCATTCTTATTTTCGTAGGGAATATTTACAGAGCTCATGTGCCGAGCAGCTGCCTTTGGGTAAAATTTACAAGTCAAATGGTCCCCTATGAAATGACGCGTGTCCCCTGCCATTCTTATTTCCGTAGGGAATATTTACAGAGTGGGACCCATTCTGTTTCAAAGAATTATCTGGAATTGTCATCACTAGGTGACGTGTGTAGTGGTCTCAGAGGTGCCAGCTGCTGCTTTCCAGGTTGTACAATGAGCTCGTGCTGCGAAGGAGTAAGTAGACGAGTTGCGTATGCCCGTTCCTTGTACTTTTTATGTACTCGTTTCTGTTACTCGGATTGTGGTCGTTCTTGAGGAGTCGAGTCGGGGTACTCGTTTGATTCCTGAAAGCAAGTATGAACGAGTTGAGCCTTTATATCCGTTTTGCACTACTCGTTTCCTCCTTTGCTTGGATGGCAAAAGAACTCATTTCTTAGCATTACGATTCTGCACTTATTCTGGTCTTGAATTCTCGTTTCTACAACTCGGTCCCTGAGAATCATAATTCAACATTAAGAGATAAACACTGATTTATTAAGGACAAAGCTATAACTTTATTGTATGAAAATGATGAGAATAAAATCATATAAAATGGGCTTATCATGGATGGTTGAGGATTGGCCGGTGGATGAGTTTAACCAGACGAGGACCCGGTGCGTGCACTACTAGAGGGATCGGGATTAACGCCCCTGTTCCGACAGAGAGAGGGAGGGACGATTATGTCGTATCGATTCTCGTGCAGGGTTCTCGTTTTTACTTTTGTTGAGAGGTGGTTTCCGAAGACGAACACCTTTCATTTTTGGTTTAGTGAGATGACCATTACGCTGGAGGATGTTCGCCAGCTGTTAGGTCTCTCGGTGATGGGCAGACCAGTCCATTTTGAGAGAATGACGGATAGGGCTACCGTCACCGAGTTGATGGTCGATCTATTGGGGGCATCACCTGCTGACCTGGCGGTGGCGATGGATGGGTCTCTAGTGAGGCTCGAGTGGCTTCGGAGCCACTTCCAGCCACTCGGGACGAACGACGCATCCGACGAGGAGGTTAAGCATGTCGCACGAGCGTACCAGCTTTATCTGTTGGGCACGACGATTTTTACGTCAAAGTCTGGGGCCAAGGTGTCTGCGAACTATATGCATCTCTTGCGCGATCTGACACGTCTAGACGGATTTGCTTGGGGCGCAGCCTGTCTAGCTTTTCTCTATAAGGGGCTTGGCATGGCCAGCAGAGTCGGCACGAGGCAGGTGGCTGGATATCTGACACTACTCGAGGTATATCTGACCATCTATGCTAGCTTTCCTCTAGTTATGTTTCTTGATTGTTTCATTTATGCTAGTTATATTTCTTGATTGTTCCATTTCGATACTTACTATATGTTTATTCACAGGCATGGGTTCTTGAGCATTTTACCATGTTTCGGGGCACATACGACCGGACCTGCCCTGCTGCTCTGCCGCTTGCATTTTGTTGGATCCCGCGCAGGGACCCCGCTCTGGACACCACCCACCTTCGGGACATCCTCAACCACTATCCGATCACGAAGGTATTTGGTATTCTGTTTGATATTCTGTTTCCCTTATATCGCTTTGATATTCTGTTTCCCTTATATCGGTCCTGTTGTGTTTGGTATTTTCAGGTGGTTTTTTATCCGTACGTGAGACCTCGAGAGCAGATACACATGATGACATGTTATCTCGGGTCTCTCTGTTTCTTATCCATTGTGGAGCCGTACTATCCCGGTCGAATGGTCCGTCAGTTCGGGCTCATGCAGCCGATTCCTTCCCATCCCACCCGTCCGACCCGAGGATCGCTGAGTTGCTCGGCAGCGAGCTATAGTGTGGTATACCCATTCGCCGAGCACCAATGCGACGAGTGGCAGCTCCATCTCCTACCGTTTGCCGAGTACACAGCCATTGGGGAGTACCCGTTCGAGTGCACGCGCGATTATATGGATTGGTTTCAGACTCGGACGCACCTGTATTTTAGGGACCCGGATCGGGATCCAGCTGTCGGTAAACCATGGGGCACGCTACCGGATGCACTGTTGGATATGGTTAGTCGAGCCAGGGATCTGGAAGGCCGACGCCAGAGGGCATCCAATATTATGGCGCAGGTGGTAGCGGACCGGGGCAGTTGATCTCTCGAGCTGCGTGGGGCCATTGACCAGGCGCTGACTGTACTGGGAGGGATAGGAGATGAGGAGGGGGATGGGGTAGGAGATGAGGACGGGGATGGGGTAGTATGACATTCACATTTATGTACTGTATATATTGGTATCTTTTATGTTTTGTATATATACTACTTATGTATATTGATTTGGTTGACATATCTTTTATATATGTTGTCGTTGATGGCGTTGTCATATCTTTCCATTTGGTGTTCTTGAGATTATCTCTTGCTTGCTATATTCTTTTATGCGTTGAGAATGTTTTGGGTGGATTTTTGAG
>JAOWBR010169521.1:0-11504 GCA_028571145.1 Dionaea muscipula
CTTGCTTCAAGGGCATTTGTCGAACCAACGAACTTGGGCGGTCTGAGCCCCATGAAGTGGTCAAAGGTCCTTCCTTTTAGGTTAATCAACTCTACGTCAAGTCTCTCTCTGGGTGGTGTCGCCACTCTCTCAGCTTGCCTGGCTGCCCTCAGTGGCGGTGGGACCTCCTCAGCTGGTGCCTTCCCTATGGCCATGAACCTCCGAAACTGGGCCAAGTCCTCGGGGGTCCACTATTGGAATTCCTGGAACTACACGTACTCATCGGGAGTCATCCTTACTATGGACTCTCCGTCAGCCAATCGGTGGGCGGGGTCGGGTACTCCATTAGCGTGCATGTGGGGCCCGTAACCCGGTCAACCCTCTATCATTAAACCGGGTCAGAACCTCAACCGAAGAAAAGTCCAAATTATCTAAATTTCACCGAAGTTGTGATCATGAATCCACTGCTACTACTCACCATAAACTAGTGTTAGTCATAAAGGATATCATCCATTAATTAGTGTTTCGTATTCTCTTCACTAATGATTGGAACACATTTATGTATGATCATGGGGATTCTTTTACTTTTGTTTGCATTAGTAATAGAAGGAAACACAATTCCTTTGTTTCCACTCGCATCATGCGACAAGTTATTCCTTACTGAAATTCGCGACCGTTAATCAAGAAAACCATATGCGCGAGAGGTTTAATGGAACTTATAGTCTGACTCTTCAAGCTATAATTATTTCTCATGATACATCAGAGTTTGCAATTGTGATAAAGAGAAGTCGAGTCCTTTCATTCATTCACAAAGGTCTTAATACATAGTCCCGATAGTTCTTTCTTACATTTCACCATGCAAATATAGGCACTACTATCTAGACGTTATTCCTAGCAACCAAAAAGAAAAGGAAAGTGAGTCACTGGAGAAAGTTGCGACAGGTTCCCCCAGGGATCATGTTTCTCAAGGATCTGTCGCACAAAACCACACTCCGGGAACATGGCATATCAACTAAACCAAAAGGTGCGACATACAAAAAGACCAGTTACCGGTCTCACCATACATAATTTATTATACCAAGGGCTCAAGACAAAACTAACTATACTACTTAGAATAAAATCTAACTCCTCCATCAATGTTGTGAGTGCTCTCCACCTGAAAATGGTAAATTAACAATCGCGATGAGCCATAGCTCAGTAGGGAAACATAAGTGCTACCCGCTATATGCAATGCATCACAAAGGGATCTAACATTTCAATTCTTATAAACAGAGAATAAGATTTTACAATACAACGTGTCGCATAAATAGAGTCCTTTTACGATACATTGCAACACATTCAAATTCATCATCACAAGCTCTCGGCGTTATAAATCAAGCATGAGCTATCGGCTCAACAAAACATTAATGCCCATATACTCCGCTATTTTGGGAACCCCGTTCCCCAGGTTGCGACCCCATCACCCCAGCTCTTCACGAGCTCTATACCGTCGGCCGCTGATGCCGCTAACATGTCAGTTCTTTCGGGTCTTTCACCCAGAAGAATGTGTCCACACGGACACGCATTCCCAACTTATCAACCTCGCATATGGCATTGGTTTCCAAACCTTTTCCAAGCCATACTTTATAAATCATATAAATCAAGCATCATGGATTACCAACAAGGTTTCAGAACCAGTTTTCCAGATCACTGAAATCACTTTCTCTTATCTTTTACAAACTGTTCATACCCAAAATCTGGTTCATCAACAGTTCACAAACCCATTTACCAAATCTTGGAAAACGCATATAATCATCATAAATCATAGAAAACATATTGAGACATTCAATCCACGATTTGGTACACATATATGCATGTTTAGTACAGAAATTCCCCTACCTTAGTGATGATCTCAAGCGTGTTCTTCAATTTCTTCAACTCTTCACTCTTGGTTTTCTCTTTGCTCTTGATTTTGGAGGTTTCTTAGTTATGGGAAAAAGTCCCCCACCCGAGGTTCTCCTTTGGTATTTATAGCCAAGGTTTATTATTTGTTTAATTTGATTGTCATGTCACCTGTCACATGGGTTTGGCAGGAAATCTTTCCAAAATCTTAACTTCTTCTGCCACCCTGTCAGCGTCCACATCTACTTTCCGCTTATGTTGACTTTTCAATATTTGCGTTCACACTGCAACTTATCCGTCACTCACTACTTTTACCAAGTGCTCGGATCTTACTCAATCTGCGACTTCTTGACCTTAAGTCAATAGGTGCGCCAGTTTACCAAGCAAAACTAGTCGCGCCTACAGGTAGCGACAAGTTTCGTTAGTACTTCAACTTGTCGCGCCAGCTCGACTGGCTCCCTTTCTAAGCCGCGACAGCTTAAGTTTGATTCTTCCCTACTTATTTATAAACCCAATATTACACATCTTTATAATTAACTTTTGACTTTTATTTATCAAGATTTTCCTTGATTACAAACCAGGGTCGTTACAATAACATTATAATAGTAGGATGGCAAACACATAACATAAAAAAATATACAGATTTTATCAAATAACTGCTGCATAAATTGATGCCCTTCTCCATTCAAGGAATACTCGAGGATGAAATCCATACAATTAAAGTAATATTATTCTCTCCAAGATAAGGACCACATTGAAGTCTTACCCATGGATAATGGATTAGATGCTATTATCTACAACTTAATAATGCAATATTTAATCTACCTTTTCAATTGCCCAAAGCATATTTATAAAACCTGTTGTTCCTCACAAACAACACTAGAATATGGTGGAAATCTAAATAGAAATTTTATTGAAATCTAGAAAGTGTTTACACAAGTGACCAGGAGAAGAATCGACAAACACAACTACCAAACGATTACACGATTCAGCTCTACATTACCAAATCATCAATCAAACAAAGAAAAATCCACAGAAATTAGGGCTCGAGAATCAAACAATCGAACATCAAGCTTCGAACAAACAAACACCGCCAGTTTGAACAACTCGTCGCACCGATGAACACCGATGGACATCCAATTCAGCAGATATGTAAAACTTGCAAAACAAAATATTGGGGAGAAATGAGATAGATTTACGTATTTACCAAAGCTTTTGCATTAGGGGTTTTATTGTTTAGGGGTTTGTTTTAGGGTTCATAATTTAGGGTTTTGTTAGCGTTTAGTGTTTTGTTTTGGGGTTTAGGATTTGTTTTGTTTTAGGGATTAGAGTTTTATTTAGGGTTGTAGGGTTTAGGGTTTTGTTTTAGGTTTTAGGGTTTTGTTTGTTTAAGGTTATATGAGAATATTTTTTACCTTGAGCTTACTTGTATAATAGATATAGTTGTAGGGTTTAGGGTTTTGAATTAGGATTTGGTTGTAAGGTATAGGGTTTTGTTTTAGGTTATAGGGTTTTGTTTGTTTAGGCTTATAGCAGAACATTTTTTCACATTGAGCTTGCTTGTATAATAGATTAATTACTGAAAAAATAAATGGTTGATCCCCGTATTTGATCCACCCGGTATTAGTGATACAATAAGGTCTCGTTTATGCTACAAGTATAAAAATGGAGGGTAATTAATAATAAGGATAAGATTTACACAAACTTAAATGTGTTAAATGACTCTAATTATTATATTATATATATAGAATATGTAAAGTAAAACAAGACAAATACCCCTATTGACAAAAAAAAAAACCGAGCAGGAAAAAAATACCCATATTCCTCGGCTGCCTCTTCCCTTTCCCTCGACTTCATCAGACGAGCGATAGCAATAGGAGGAGGCGGATCGAGGGTTTGACTTCAGCGACAGTGAGAGGCGGAGCGAGGCCAGCAGGCGGTGTCCCTCCTCTTATTCTTCCATCCGCGACGCGCAACAGCGGAGAAGGGACAACGACACCTCTATCAGCGGCGACAACTTGTCTGACAGTGAAGATTCCTCGAGCCATGACGGTGATCGTCGAGCGTAAGGCGCAGCAGGTTAGATACATTGTTGGGTTTGTTACCCCATCTATTTAATTTATATAGCAACGTTGTTAATTGAAGGAAAAAATCAGAAAGTTGAGTTATTGTCTATTGGGTGCGTTTGAATGCAGGCAGATGATTCTTAGAGCTAGGAAAAAAATCAGGTGTTTCCTCTCACCGAAACATACTCTGATTCCAATTCCCCTGTTTTTCCTCCGTGGGCCTACATTTAATTTAAATTTCAATCCCTCTGTTGTGCATGTCGATGAGTTTTCTGTACGGTTCAATCCAAGCAGTTTTATATAAAACACAGTTAAACGGTTGTAATAAAACCTGCTTGGATCGAGCCCTTACCGGTTGTCTTTTTTGCTAATTTTTTGCATACCCCCTTAAAAACACATTTCCGTAAATAGGTCTGCAAATAGTGTCCTCATTAGAAGGGGACTCATATATATAGAAATCTTATTTTGAGGACCTCTATCTAAGCACTTATTTGCGGACCTAACCTTTTCACCCGTTGTTTGATTGTTTTACGATGATCGGAACCGTTAGATGTGTTTAAAATGTGTTTTTAAGCGGGCATGCAAAAAATTAGCAAAAAAGACAATAGGTAAGGGCTCGATCCAAGCAGGTTTTATTACAACCGTTGAACTGATGATTGGAGACATTGAAGAAAGGACAAAGATCACGGGATTCTGACCCATGCAAAAAGAAGGAAACTTTTTGAAAAGGGAATGTTAGAAATATGGAAACCCTAGTTCTGCAATGAAACTTTTTAAAAGGATACACGAAAAGGGAAAGAAGACCGAGGCCAGATCCACACTTTTTGGGATTTCCAGAAGAATCAGAGGAAGAAGATCAGTTATCAACGGCTCTCCAACGGGTAAAACTTCCACTAAAGGGATAAATACCCACGTACGAAGAAGAAGAGAAACAATAATTATTCTGCGAATTTGAAAAACCCTTCGTGCATCTCAAGCTTTATAGTTTCATCTAGAAACACTGAGTCATACCCTAAGCTGCAAAGACACATCAAGCAAGGCTCAAAGAATTACTTCAGCCCATTTTTATAGCTGGTCATGGTCGTGACATACCTGTCACGAACGTGACGGCTACCTATGCGTTGTCTTTTTAACTGCAGCCTTCTGCAGATCGTAAACTTCTCTTCTTCCTTCAACCCTGCCAGAAAATATAAAGTTAGACACGAAAGTGGAAGAAATTCATAGAAAAATGATAAGGGATAAAAATCAGATTGTACTAATTTTTTTGTGCACAGTGGGGGACCATGGGGCTGCCCATGTTGATTTAAAATTTAAATATGCTAAAAAAAATCAAAAGTTCCTTGATAGTCTGGTGGTAAGGGGGAAAATGAGGATGGGATCCTGGGTTCGAATCCCTTTGGCCTCAAAATTATGTGTTTACGGAGTTCCCTAGCTCAATGATTTGTGCTTGGACTTGTTAGCTCTTCAGGTGAGGGGTGTACGCGTTCCCTTCCCTTCTCTTCTTATTTGATAGCCTTGTTCCTTCTTGATACCTCACCTTGTTTGTTTGATACGCAGTTCATGCTATGCGTGTGTTATTGTTTGTCCACACTCTTCTGTCTGATTTACATCATGTTGTGCTGTTTATTTATTGTAGTACCCGCATGATCATTGTTGTTTGGATTAGTTGTGAGAAGAGAGTGTGGAACCTTCTTGGATCGAGCCCTTACTAGTTATCTATTTTGCTGATTTTTTGCATACCCTCTTAAAAACACATTTTAAACACACCTAACGGTTCAGATCATCGTAAAACAATCAAACAATGGGTGAAAAGGTCAGGTCCGCAAATAGGTCCTTAGATAGAGGTCCTCAAAATAAGATTTCTCTCTCTCTCACGATATGTAAACTACATACACATTAAATACTAAACATGAAAAATCAGCAAGGCTTAAGCTAAAAACAGTGGTATATAAGAGTATATAACAATAATATACTAATATGTATGATATGTATATAGCCTAACTAGGAGTATATAACAACGATATGTATACAACAACAATATATAAATAATCAGCAATATATTATAACAAACACTAAAAATCAACAAGGCTTTACCTAAAAGCGATATGTAGACGACAATAATATGTAAGAGTATGTAACAATATATATAAATAATAGAAACAATATTATTTACAATGTATACTGTTAATAATAAATACAATATATATAATATTAATAATTAATTATATATACACCAAAATATCAGGACAGAAGAGGAGGACAGAGGGCAGGTGCAGGAGGAGAGGAGGAGGAGGAGGTCACTGGGCGGGCAGTGGCGGTGAGCTGGTCAGGTGGGGCGAGGGCGCAGGGGGGGGGGGGCGAGCAATAAAAACACAAAATGGCTTATTATCTCAGAGTAATACATAGTTTCCAAGGATATTGTACATACCTTGATCTATGCAAAATATTATTGGAATTAGTCTCCATTGAGATCTGCTGCTGTAATGTATATAGATATCTATTGTTCAGCATCTTGCGTAATCTTTTATTGTGTTTGGATTATACCAAATGAATCAAATGATAATGACTGGGTCACATAAGTCTTCCTTAAGCAAGCTGTAATGAAATAGAATGTTAAAGTTGCATCGCATAGTGTCTTTGTTAATCTAAATCCTCAGGTTGCTGCCTGGGATGCAAATCTTGTAACTCCACACAAGCGCTTGGGGAATTCAAGGATAAATCTGGAGCACCTCTGCGATGGTCAGAATTTAACTCCCTCATTTTTCGATTTTGAGTCTGGTAAATGTTTTTAGGTTTTTTCTTATTCAAGGTTCTCATGCTTGTTATAAATTTTTTGTATCTTCAGTTGAAATCTAATTGGCAAGATGCTCGTGTATGGGAAATTGATCACTTAAACACTCATTATATTTATGTGTCTTTTGAACAGACAGTTACTAGGTATAACCATTTTGTATTGGCAATGACTGATAAGGTTCCTAAGAATTATTGATAAACATGCTATTTGTAGGAAACTTGCACGAGTTGGTGGTGGTATTGGAAGGAATGGGAGGCGGCGGGAAGATACAGCTAGAGGTAAGTCTCTCTATCAGTGGAATATTGGTAAAATTAATCATTTGTCAGGAACAAAATTTGTGTCTTGTCAGAAATTCAATATACTACAAATTGTCTCTCTTGTCTGAGCATGCTTTGATAGGATGCTTCTTGTGGGGGACAGTATTGATAATTTCTTGAAGAAGGTGGCTCTCGATGAATTTACTGCAGTCCCTTATTTGAATTATGTAGCCATATTGTGTCACCCAATCTTTGTTTTACTAGTCACTAGAAGTATATGAGTTCTTACTTGAGAAAATATTGCACTTTATGACATTGATGAAAAAATAACATCGGCTCATTTCCTAAAAGGTGTAGAAACATATTAATCTATCTAATCTGTTCTCTACACATGGGGTAAAATAGCTACCTGCAAATCAAGAATCTGAGTAACTTTGACAATGCCGAGTTGGGTTGGTACAAGGGGTGGCTTTGCACAAGCCTTCATGTTTGCGATGTATGAGAAAGGTTGAATGTAACCGTGCCTCAACATTTTGTGGGAGTTTTATCCACTCTTGCCAATGAAGAAAATCTTGCACACTAAGGCTAATCAAAGCACGGCAGAATGTATAAGAAGCCGAAATAACCAGCAAAGCTTCTCATTCATAGAATGAGAAAATACTCTCTTATATAGGCTAGCTTAAGAACATAAGCAATCTTAACTCTTTCCTAAAATAAGGGATACGGAATATTTAGAAAATAAAAGCAATTCAAATATTATCATCAATGATAAGATAATACAACTTATTAATTCAAAAAATAAATTTGTTGGTTGGCCCTGAAAATTTGGGATCTCCAACAGCTACAATACAAGATACCAAATTCAAGAAGTTCTTATAGTATTATTTTCTAGTGAGTGTTTTACAATAGATTTTATGGTTTTGGTTTTACCCCAATGAGAAGTCTCACCACCAATATCACCTATGAGAAAATTGATTTCCTTATGTTGCATGACTGCATTCTTGTTAATTTTTCTCTCTTTGAAATTGATAGTCTTGGTTCTTTAGACTCATAAGCCTTGTTTGATAACAGTTTTAGAACCTGAGTTTGGTATTATATTAACATGGTACTACTAACTCGTTGTTTGATTAAAAAAAATGGTATGGTATTAGTAATACCATGGGATTATAATGTTTTTTGTCTTGATATTACTAATACCATGGGGGACTAGGAATTAGTAATACCAAGCCAAGCCCTCTCTTAAAATTATCAATCCCACGTTTAATCCCAATACAATCAAATACTCTCTTAAAATTTCACTTCTCCTTATAATCCCATCTTCTTATCAATCCTATTCCAATCTTCTTATAATCTCATCTCCTTACTAATCCTATCTAATCCCACACAATTATCAAACGGGGCCATAAAGTAATAAATTTAACTTATTAATTTAACATGTAGATAAATGTGGAAATTCATGAACATCATTAAATAATGGAAAACATACTATGGCCATCATTTCCATGTCAAATTCATGGAACTTTATGATATCAATGAAAATAGATGAAAAACAATAAAAATGGGGGAAACCAAGTTATTTCCATCATTTTCGTGTGAATATATGCAATACATCCATGAAAATGGATGGAGAATGTTAGATGAGTTACAACTTGTCAAGGTCTTTTTGCTACTCTTATAAACACTACTTCCCACTAAATGAGATCGATCACCCGTATCTGTATCTTCAATTCCGTCTGATGCAGAGCATCCTCTATGGTAAGTTACAACATGTCAAGGTTCGTACGGATTACTTTACATCACGTCTTCTTCGGTCATCCCCTGTTCCCCTTACCTTTCAATACAATGGACTCCACCCTACTAATCGGTGTATGTGACCGTTTCCTGTATAGGTGACTTACCCTAAACATTCATCCTTCGTCTTATCAACCACCGGTGTCACCCCAATTCGTCAACACATCTCTTCATTCCTTATTACTTTCCTATGAGTAACTTCAAACATCCACCTCAACATACGTATCTCTGTCACGGTTACCTTTTATACGTGACTTTTCTTGATCGGTCAACATTCCGTCCTATGGGTTGAATTGTGATCCTATAAAATTTACCATGCAACTTTAGAGATTCTTGTCTATCGCATAGAACAACCGAGACAGTTCTATATTTCCGTCAACCCACATTTATTCTGTGGGCTATGTCGACTTCAATCTCTGCATCCTCTTGTATAATGGATCATCGGTACTTAAACTTGTGCGTGAACACTCCATCCATCTACCACCACTCGAGGGACTCTTCTCCCCCTTAAATGCGCATATACTCTGTTTAACTCATACTAATCCGGAATCCTTAATTTCTACCCTTCTTTAGTCTTATCCATCAATACAATATCATCCGAGAAAACATACACTAAGTACGTTTTTAGCCACGTCCCTCGTAAGTTCGTCTAAAATTGTAACGAATAAGTACGGGCTCAATGCTGTATGGGCTCAGTGCTCACCTGTGATGCATCCAACAGTGATTGAAAAATCGCGTGTGAGCCCTCCAACTATTCTACACACGTCGTCGCCCCTATATACATATGTTTAATGAAATCGTTATATTTTTCACTCACTCCCTTCTTCTGTAACACCCACCAAACCACTTTCTTCGACATCCTATTGTATGTCTTCTCAAGATCGATGAAGACCAAGTGCACGTCTCTTTTCTTTTCCCTAAACTTCGCAACCATTCCACGCATAAGGTGAATGACTTCCATTGTAGAACGTCCTGGCATGAACCCAAACTGATTTTCGGCTATTTTTGTATTCATACGCAACATTCGCTCGATCACTTTTTTCTATAATTTCATGGTATGACTCATAAGTTTAACCCCTCAATCGTTTATACACTCCTGCACATCATCCTTATTCTTATATGAGGTATGATTGTACTCTTCCTCTAAACGCCCGACATCTTCCCCTTCAAGATCGTGTTAAACAATATACACAATCAGACCACTCCAATCTGTCCTAAAACCTTATAGACTTCAATCGGTATGCTATCTGGGCCAAATGCATCCTTACAATCCATAGTCTTTAGCGCGCTTTGCACCTCCAACAGCTGAATTCGTTTAACATATGTTCGGGTGCTAGCCCTTTCTGTATCCTCAGTGTGCAGCTCTCCCACTCTATTTCACCTTCATTAAAAAGCTTCTAAAATTAATCACCCCATCGCGACATGGCTCCTTCATCGACTAGTTTCGAGTTGTCTTCCCCTTTAATATATTTAACATTGCTCACATCCTCATTTTGTTTATCACTTAGTTTCGCTAGTCGGTACACGTTCTTCTCCTCCTCTCTCGTGCCCAATCTGGTAGAGTCGGGGTGCTGATGCTGCACTTTATGAAGGGTGGGTGCAATGGGATCGGGGCGTGGGGTTTCAATTCGGTGCTCAACGGCGCCATCATGCTGCTGTTCGTGAATTTCTATGTGAAGGGGCACTTGAAGAGGAGCAGCGCCGGGGGACGAGACACCAACAATGGCAGTGGGGCATCGTCCGTGGTGGCTGAAGGTTGTTCTACGCTGGCTGATGCCATCGTCGAGGCAGAGGAGGATATTGCCTGCAGCGAAGATAAGGATTTGTGATTTCCGCTTTTGTGGGCATTTTATGGGACGAAGGATGACTAATGATTACTCATTAGTCAATTTAAGTCTCCTCTCCATCCCTCTCGTCTCTTTTTTTTAGTTTGTTAACTTTGTAAAAGAAATTCATTGGAATATCAGAATTATAGAATAAGAAGAAGAAGATGTAAGATTTTGTAGTGACACACCAAAACCAATACTCTATGTGATGAGTTTTCTATGTGATGAGTTATTTCGACTTTATAGGTATGTGTGGCTTTTATCGCCGATGGTGGGCTTGCCTTGGCCAGGTCACAGGTGGTCCTGCTTCCCGGCCGTGGTCAAGGTTTGTCACCATGGTGGTCCGATGGAAACAAAATCTGCACTATCATGTGGTGGGTCTGGTGTGGACTGACCCTTTTTTTTTGACCTCTTCGGACTTGGTGACGTCAAATCGATAGATTAATTTTAATTCATTCTACAAATATATGTGGTCGACTCCAGCTAATGAAATAAGATCGTGGCTTATGAGATCGATAGACTATTTCTTCTTGTCGATTCTTATAAAAGAAAAAATTACAAATAGTAAGTTGAGCTAGTTGTTTCTTTGAAGATCCATGCAAGAGAAGTTGCCCGTGCACCTTCGACGTTGTTTCCCTTCCCTTTGTCACATGTCCTATGCTGTGATTGATTAATGAAAGACCATTTCAGCCCATTCATACATTGTATGAGAAGCCAAAATGACTTGCACTGCGAAATTGCACTGCAACGTGCACTGCGAATCATCACAACCTCTGACAGCCCCTTCCCCTCCTCCCCTCCCCTCTCATTTCGCAGGTTGCTTCGCAGTATTATTTCACAATACCTAGCGATACTATGAGAAGTCGCCCATTCAGACTACATCTTTCACGTCACCCTGCCAATTGTCTGC
>JAOWBR010169532.1:0-11504 GCA_028571145.1 Dionaea muscipula
CTTAAAAGGAGAGCCTTAAATATTAATTTATCGTCTTTTGATATTTATATATAATTTGTTCAATGACAAATTAAATCTTAATTTGAGTTTGTAGTGGTTGGAGAGTCTTCAAGTTTATGACTAGGGATTAATATTTTTTGGTACTAAAATAAGCACAAGATGAGACGTGAAAACATCCTCTTTCCACAAGTATAAGAGCGGGAGTGCTTGCTATGCTCGTGGGGTGACACCCTTTTACTTTTATTAGTGAAATATGAATTAAAATTTGTCAATCTGAACCGTTAGACGAATAAGAATTGCGGTTATGTTGGAAGATCTCGAGCCTATCAATTTATTACTTGTCTTTGTTTAAAATATTTGATGGGATGGCACACAGACAATTGATAAATTAAGAGCCGGCTTTCTGTGGGGAGACGCGGATGATAGGAGGAAAATTCATCAAATCAGCTGGAATACAGTCATGAAAGAGAAGAGTGCGGGGGGCTAGCTGGATGTCAAGAATTTGAAGGTGATGAATGAGTGTCTTCTCTCGAAGTGGCTGTGGAAGTTTGGTCGAGATCGTTTCGCCCTCTAGAGGCGAGTAATTTGTGAGGCTTATCGAGTGGACTTTAGGGATTGGTTTGTTAATTCTCTGCCATCATCTGGTCGGGCTTCTATATTTTGGCAGGATATTGGGAGAATTGAATATAGGTGTCCAGCTTTATGGAATTGGTTTTTTTTTTTGATTAGTTGGTAAAGGTTGGATATAAAATCCAACCCACTATCTCATCATTTATAATCCCTCTCTTTATTCCCCATCATTAATTATCTCTCATTTATCTACAGAAAAATCAAACACACCTAAAAATAAAAACCAGCTGCGAGTGTTAAGTTTGCATATATAGACGTACGGAGGAGAGAAATTTACCCACCCACCATGAAATGAAAGTGGATATATTTTAGTTGGTTTACCAATGCTGGTGCTGGTGCTGGTGCTGGTCACCAGCATGCATGCAGCAAAAGAGGAAGCTGTAGACTTATGAGAACTAACCATATCAGGAGCCTACAGAAAGCAAGAAAAGAAACACAAGAAGATCATTATTAAGAGCCGGCCGGCCTTTTGGTGGGTGGGAAATGGAATGGGGAAATTAGGATCCTCATAATTCCTAGCTCAAATATCCTCGATCTCAAGTCTCAACTCAACCAGAGGAGCTAGTCCTCTGCTCTGCTCTGATCGAGTGAGAGATATATGGATCGCTGACCAAAAACCGCCTGCTTGCTTATCCTATTCCTATTGTGTTTGCTAGCTAGCTAGCTAGCTAGTACAGTACAGCATAGTATACTACTTTCCCCTCCTTTTTTGGCATCAAAGCAGCTCGTAGCTAGCTAGCTTGCCAGCCAGCCATAAGTACTTTATACTGCAGTACTACCCTAGAATTAATCTAGATCTGCTCCTCTCCTCTAATTATCTATCTATCTATCTATAGTACTCTCCAGCTAGGAGCCTGCAGCCTTATCAAACACCATTTGTAGCTAGCTATAAGCTAGCGAGTGCTGCCTGCCTGCCTGCCTGCATGTTTAATTTGCTAAATTAATACAAAACTTTGTCCCTAATTATCCGTACTCATGTCCAGGTCAACAGGACCAACAAATATTAATAGATAATAATAATAATAATTTATACAAAACTTAATTAAAAAGTCACATGTTAATATGTATTCAAAAAATTAAGCACATAGGAATTAGGATTAGGGGCCTCTTCCTCCTCCTCCTCGTCCTCCTCTTCTTCTGTAATAAGCTTTGGGCATGACATTAATTTTATGTGCGGTGGAATGGAACCTGTCTAGCTCCATCTGTGCAGTGTAAACACCCCCACGTTGATATTCTGGCTCGATCGTTTTCTGCTCTGCTGTGCTGCATTCATTGCATTGTATGTTCCTATAATATATTTGATATTTCATTCGCCTAACATTATAGATTTTCTTTTTTCTTTTTTAAAAATAATTAATTATGCATGGCATGCCATTGCTGAACCAGTAGCTAGCTAGCTAGCACAAACACAAATTATACCCGGCCATTGTCCACACTTAATTGAGAAGTCGAACTTAATTCGATTGTTTCAGACCAATTTGATACATTAACAGCTAGCTAGCTAGCTAGCTAGCAGAATCCCGATAGACACGCGCGCTTGCAAGCGGATGAGCTGATGAAATTAATTCTCTAGTCTAGTCTAGTCTAGTCTAGTCTAGTCTAGGGCCAGGCATGCAATGCATGCAGATCATGCAGTTTAATTAATTAACGGCGTCTGGCGGCAGTTTCCCTTTGGCAGTTGAAATACACAGCGGCCACAGGAAGGCCCAGATCATTTTCTTCAGCGAAACTCCGAGTGTTGAATCTGTCCCTCGAAACAGGAGTCCCGGAGACCGCCTGCTGCCTGCACCTCTGCTTGAACAGAATGAATACAAACCTGTGTATGCCTATTTGTGGCCTTGGCATTTCATAGCTCACCAACTCTGTTCCAAATGTCGAATCCGTCGTCCCCGGAATGTCCGTAACCATCCTGCATGCATGCATGTAATTAATAACATTAATTAATTAATTCCATGTCAAATTAATAATCAACATGCAAGCTAAGTGCATGTACATTAATTAGCTAGTGTACGTGCACTGCATCTGCCTGCCAACAAGTGAATCATCATGTGTATATGTATATATACATATACATACATACCAGTGGAGGTGTTCTCTAAGATATGGATCACTAGGTCCAGGAACATCAGGATCAGTCATGATCTGCAATTAAATTAATCCAAGCAAAAACCAAAATAAATTCGTAAGGTGCATGTTTACACATATGGAAATCAATTATATATATATATATATCATGGAATTAATGCATGGGTTAATATATGGTAATATATATAGTAATGGATTATATATATATATAATATATACCAAGGTGAAGAATGATCTTAGATCGCCGTCATGAACTTCGACCCTCGGCCTCAAGGTGATTGAAGATGGGAAGAGCTCGTGGCCATTAAAGACTTGCTTGTTTGAGTTGTAAACCACCGACATTCTCACTATGGGAATGAAGCAGTCAATGACATCCCCAATCACTCTTCCAATGGTTAAAGAGTTTGACACTTTAGCCATCACTGTGCCGGCCGGGGATTTCGATAGATATTTCTGTGTGGGAATCGATTATGTAAAGGAGCCTCTCGTCAGGGTCAGTACTGCTTTTTGGAGATAATATATGTCCCTCAATGATATGTATTCGCCCCAGTATTTATAGGGCTCAGGAGCATGCTCAAGCTGCATCATTTATCTACGGCTGATTAATTAGCTCCTCTGTTTCAATCTTTAACAGCGGGTCCAACCAACAGTGTCGGGGAGCCCGCCGATAAATCCTGTTGGTATCCCGCAGTAGAGAGAAGGCACGGGATACAAAGGGGTACAAAGGGTAATTCACGGGGTCCGTGAGAGTGCGGGACGTAATCTGGGCGCGGATCAATTTTGGGGGTCCAACTACAAGATATTATTATATATTAGAAATTATCCGTGTCGTTGGCATGGTGAATGTCCTTATAATTTTATTTATTCTCATAAAAATTATTCATGCGCTCATATATCATGTCCGTGTCATTGTGTGCATTTTATATAATTTTTAAATAAAAAAAATTATATCAACATTAGACTCGTTTTGATCATTGTAAAAATTATATATTTTGACTATAATATTTTTATATTTGATAAATTATATAATAAGATATAAAAAGAAAAAATTATAGATTGTGTAATATTATGTGATATGAAGTGAAAAGGGAAAAGATAGTCAGCCAATGAGAGCCTTAATTTTGTACAAATAGGATAATCAAGAGAGACATAAATTCAAAATGTGTATTGTTTTATTATATAGATGTAAGAATTACAGTTTCAATCCTAGATTAATTTGCTCAAATAAATTTAATAGAATGAAAAAAGTCAATATGCAAAAAAAATTGACTTTTCATACCAAAAAAAAAGGTTTTTAAACTCATTCTCGTGTAAGAGCGCGACATCAATGAAAAAATAAAGAGTGAATGTGAACGTGGATGGTAAGAGAATTATGGAAATTATTTTTTTAATTTGATGTAAAAATAGATAGAGTATTATGTAATGATTATTAAGTTGAAGCCCATGGATTGGAGGGACCGGCAAAGCCAGCCCCACAGGTCCACATCGTAGGACCCTTTGGTCCCAGACCAGCCTGGGGGCAGCATCGTTCGATGGGTCTTTTTGTCCATTTCAGTATCTCTTTCTGCTTGAGGTATTTCTTCAAACTGGCAAACGACTTTGAACTCTGGTCCCCATAAGTTCATCCTCATCATCTGGGTACCCCTTATTCTCTTCTAATCTTCATGGTGATCTTGTACTCTTTATTCTGGCTTCTGGGTATTGTTGGTTTTTGTCACTATCTGTGTGTATAGCAAGTACCTTTTGAGTACTGTGGTGGTTCTAACTTCTAAAATTGAAGTGCCCTTTGCCCTCTTGCATCGGATGATTTATAGGCTTTTGTACCGTTTCTATTTTTAGTATGATTTTTTTGGGTGTGTATTTTGATACCATGGGCACTTAATTTCCAATTTTATGGTGCGATTGCACATTGCCCCGTTTGCTGGAACATCGTGAAAGGTGATTTTAGGTAAGAGGCATTGGCTTGCAGCTCAGCTCAGCAGAATTCTATTGAGAAATGAAGAGAAAGGAGAATCTGAAATATGTGGCTCAAGCAACTATTAATGGAGATACTACTCCATGACTACAGCAACAAACTCTGTGGAAGAAGAATCGATAGGCTACTACTCCAAGAATGGGATCGATTCAACTGAACTGAAACAGAAATAAACCCTAAGCTTATATAGACATGAGAATGGAATAATCTTCAACTGCTTGGAGAATCAGCGTCGTCCACGTGTACAGCGAAGAATGAAGACGACAGTTATAGATTGAAACCGAAAAAGAAGAACTATCCTCCACGAGAGCTTGCTGGAGAAGCTTGAACAAGAAACAAAATGCTGCACTTAGAATTGATAAGTCCAAAACACAGTGCTTTGATGCCAAGTAAGAAGAAACCCAATACTTTGTGTTTTGGCATATAATGCTCTTAATCATTACGTTTGATAGCTAATAAAAGAACATATGATCAAAGTCTGATGACATCACATAAGATTTCACAAGTCACATTGAAGAGGAGAATAAAAGAAATAAGCGCGATTGTGT
The DNA here is from genome assembly GCA_028571145.1 of Dionaea muscipula. Taxonomy (NCBI): domain Eukaryota; kingdom Viridiplantae; phylum Streptophyta; class Magnoliopsida; order Caryophyllales; family Droseraceae; genus Dionaea; species Dionaea muscipula. Next base: position 5,239 of record JAOWBR010169532.1, read on the forward strand.
TGAGACAGTTCTTCTAAGAAGAGTTTGAGATTGCCTATGAGGATTTTGATGATGATTTTTACCAAGAGATGGATATGGAGGTTGAAAAGGTGTTGGATAAGGCCAATACACAAAATTAAGTTGAACAAAGTTGTTGATAAGACTAATTAAGAGTAGGAGAAGGGGTTGCTAGTTTTTGTCCGGGTGATCTGATCATACGGATGAGAGTCGGATGAGGACTATGATCCTAACCAAGACTTTGAAGCTGATGATTGGACGGTTCTTTTATATCTCACTGTATAATCTACCGAATATAAAAATATTATAGTCAAAATTTATATTTTTGTATGAGGATCAAAACGAGTTTAATGTTGATATAATTTTTTATTCTTTTTATTAAAAAATATATAATATGCACAGTATGACACGAATATAACACGAATATGGATAATTTTTATGATAGTAAATAAAATTTTAAGAATGTTCACGGATAATTTATAGTCAGCAATATATTTGTAAGAGTCCTGCTAATACTATCTTGCATTAAAAAAAATATTGTGTGATATTTTATTATGATTGTTGTCAATTTATCGTGTCCGTTAAAAGAGAAAATAAAAAGGAATAATGTAAAGCGGACGGCAATATCCGGTGGCATGCGGCGGGGGCACATGTGAAGGTAAATGTTCTGCTGCAGACACGCCCTAGCGCCGGTCGTCTCTGTTGCTACTGCATTTAAAACCAGAGCGCGAGGGTTTCTTCTTCCTCTACACCCACCAGACATCCTTCGCCGCCACGGCAGCAGCAGCAGCATCGGAACCCCGCCCGAAATGGAGACCTCAGAATCCGAAACCTTGAGCAAAAAGTGAGCCAGCTTAGGGTTTTTTCCTTTCTCCATTTTTTCGTCTTTCAATGTTGTTTTTTCTGCTCGGGCTCTGATTGCTTCAGAATGAATTGACATCGTCTTTAAATGCCCGCAGTGCTCTGAAGAAGCAGTTGAAGAACCAGAAGAAGGAAGAGGAACGCCGCCGCAAAGAGGAGGAGAAAGCCGCCAAGGTAGTCTTTTTTTTTTTTGCCCTTTTCCCCTTGATTACTCCGATTTGCTATTTGGGAAGGAACTAGAATTGGAAATTCTGGGTTATTGTCTATCCTTGTTCCCCTTAATTGATGTGTCTTGTGTATCTTGCCCTGTAGAAAGTCCAGTGATATTAAGCTCTATTGGAAATATACAAAATTCAGACACTGTAGTTGATTGTCGTTTATTTTTCGACTTCTTCTCACCCTTTCGTGTGCACCTTTGTTTTAGGCTGCTGCAATGCCATCCTCTCAAGCCGAAAGGTCCCAAGCAGTGGATGACGATGATATGGATCCAACCGTATGAACATGTCGCTTCTTTGAAATTTCCTGAGTTTCACTATGTGTTCTTCTATTTTCTTTAAGCTATAGTCAGGCCTTGGTTTAGATGCATTCCCTTGGTATTTTTCTGGCAGAAATACAATGAGCATAGGTTGAGAACCCTTGCAACCCTGAAAGAAGCTGGCATAAATCCTTATCCACACAAGTTCTTTGTTTCGATGAATATACCCGAATATATAAAAAAGTATGGAGGGCTCAACAATGGAGACCATCTAGAGGACATGCAAGTATCCTTAGCTGGTATTCAGACTCTGCAGTTTCTGTAGTTACTTTTTGTTGGAATGTTTGATAAATCTCCTTTACATCTGTTGCGCTTTTTTTTTTCTTACCTTTTTAGGGAGAATCATGAGCAAAAGAACTTCTTCCACAAAGTTGTTCTTTTATGATCTGCATGATAGAGGTGCGAAGATCCAAGTTATGGCTGATGCGAGGTACCTGACTATATTAAGGCTGAAATTGTATGCAATATTTCTCTGCTTGTTTTGTTCTGCAAGATCGGGGTCAAAACTCTTTGGGGATGTTAATCTTGACCCTTGAGATTCATGAACTTTTGAAATATTTGTTTGTTTGCAGAAAGGAACAGCATAGCTGCTTGTGTAAATTACTAGCTTATGAAATATTGGTTATTTTCCCTACATTTGGATTCTAATTCTTGACCTCTTAGTACAACTGCATGCACCTTTGTGAGATGTGTAAATTTTGTCTCTGTAATAACAGATTAATATAATGAAAGATAGCCAAGTTTTATGTCTAGATGTCCTTTGGGAGACCTGTATATGCACTTTAGCCCTTCATGATTTATTCCCGAGTCAGATCGTCGTTCTCATATATTTCGTTTGTGGAGATGGTTCATGGATAGAGCCAGAACAGTTGCTGCTGCCACCTAGGTTTTTTGTTGGCCATTAATGGCCTCAGCTGTGATCTTCTTTTTTCTGAAAACTCTTGCTGCGTATTTCCATACATACCTGAATTTATATTATTTTCATGTAACTTTCCTTCTCGAACATAATTGCTGTTTTAGAATTGAGAATGTGGCATGTATGGAGGTTGAGGGCACTGGTAGTTATGAGTCACTTGGAATTCCTCATCTAATAGTCTAAACTTTGCATGATTATCTGATAGTGTCGCTTGGAATTCCCACTTCTCTGGCACCTTCTTTCCTTTTTGTATTCCGTTTGATGACAAAGTAAATGAAAAAGGACAGTATAACGATCTTTTACTGCTGCAGGAGCTCAGAACTGGATGAAGCTGAATTTTATAAGTTACATTCCAGTGTGAAGCGTGGTGATATTGTTGGGGTCACTGGATTTCCAGGTTTTGTTCTATCATCCAATATTCTGGTGTTGAATCTGTTTTCTTTAAACTCGCATTTTACATGTATCTCATGTTGGTTGCCTACTTGCCTGCTTATTTTGCTTTTGCTACTGTTTTGAATTAGGATTTAGTTTCATTAGGGATTTGCCTCTTTTCACTAAATGTCCAGTAATTTTCGTGTGAGACTGTGAGTGTGTTCACGTATTCTTGATATATATATATATATATGGCTACTGTGTAATCTATTGCTTATTAACCTTTTTATACGAAATTGATTGTTTTCTTTTCCTTTTAGGGAAAACTAAAAGAGGAGAACTAAGTATTTTTCCAAATTCATTGGTGGTCTTATCTCATTGTCTCCATATGATGCCAAGGCAGAAGGCGGGCCCGGAGAATGCCAATGTACAGCAACTGATATTTCTGTTGGTGACTATTTAAGCTTAGCTGATTTTCATTTTATAATCAACTAATCTTTTTTCCATCAGCAGAAATCTGAAATCTGGGTCCCTGGTAACACCAGAAATCCTGAGACCTATGTTCTCAAGGATCAGGTATGAACTAAACTTAACGAGTTTTACTTAATATTAGCAATCATTTGCTCTGCCAACAAACTTTTGCTTCTTTCTAGATACTTAGAGTGATATTTCAAAAGTTTGAGAAGATCACAGTTTTGATTTTTGAAAATGGTTTATATAATCTAGGCTATAGGGAATGAGAAGTTTAGTACGAGAGACAACAAGATGAATTGGTGGCCTGTACTTCATTAGCTCAGTGATTGATTTTGTCAAACATACAGAGAAGGAATTTTTCAAGCTTAAATATTGCAATAGGCCCAGAAAAATAGTGGTAGGACCTATATGAAATAGGAAGACTTTTGTTATGAGAAGTAGTGGGCCAATTTATGGGCTTATGACTTATTCTTAAATGGAACCTTAGTTTTATCTCCTCCCTCCTGGGAAATTATTGGTCCAATTTATGTTACATTGATTGATGGAAGCAAAAAATAAAAATAAAAATGCAGACCAAGGAATGGGTTTAAGTTTTCTGTGGTGATAAGAAAGCAGCTTCTATCTCCCTATAGCTTTTTGTCCTAATATACCTCCTTATTGAAGACATATTTCCCTTGGTGAGCAACTGACTAGTCTCTATATAGTGTACATCAATGTCCATGTCAATATGATTTTGTTGCTGTGACATGTAGGTTAATTATTAAGAAAGTAGGCATTGATGAAATGAGTTAGTTGAGATTGATGGTATGGTCTAATCTTGAGAACACATTTATTCTATCTATGTAGATGTTGCAGTTAATGAAAATAGAGGTGGCCATGTATTAATATCTTTTGTGTGCTTGAAACAATCTTGAGATATTGTAGTTGTGTTATATAAGTTGGGTTGGAGGATTTAATGAGGTGTTGAGTGTTGATCTGGTTGGTATTTGAGTTACTTAAATGGCGGAAGGGATTCCCAATTGGTTTGACGCTTTCTTGTTGGTGATTCTTGTGATTTTTGTCTCTAGTTGCTCTTCTGCTCATTCCAACTTGAGTCAACATTCTTAATCAGGGATAGGAAAAATAACATGTAACTGCTATATTATATCTACTTGTTACCAGCACTTGCATTCTATGACTTGTGATTTCTCCAATTATACCTGGTCGACATCTCATTGTTTGGTATCTTTGCTTGATACTTTCAGTAATTCAGCATATTTTCCCTGTTCATGTGTTCTAAATTTTTTCCCCTCTTTTTAGGAAACTAGGTATCGTCAACGATACTTAGATTTGATGTTGAACTTGGAGGTGAGGCAGATATTTAATACTCGGGCTAAGATAATTTCCTATATCAGGAGATTTCTTGACAGTCTTGATTTTTTGGAGGTAAAACTGAAGCTATTTGCTCTTTGTTTTCTTCCTGAGCTTGCCCATGTCATCATTTGGGTTTGTGTTTCTTGAAGTACTTGTTTTACCCAATTAGATATGTTCAGTTTACAATTCTCCTTTTGGTATTGCTTATAAATGAGTAGCTTTGGACACAAATTAAAGAAAGTTGTTTTTATGAAGTGATGTCGGCTGAAAAGGAGATACCGTGTTTTGATGGTGATATTCTCACTGGTTAATGCAGAAGTTGCTATGTAAATCGGTGAAGCTGACTCTTGTGTACCTTTTCTTTCTTGGTGATGCTCACTCTTATAAATCTTTTCCAGGTAGAAACACCCATGATGAATATGATTGCTGGAGGTGCAGCTGCTCGCCCCTTTGTGACTCATCACAATGAGCTGAACATGACATTGTATATGCGCATAGCTCCAGAACTCTACCTTAAGGAGCTTGTTGTTGGTGGACTAGACCGAGTATATGAAATTGGAAAACAATTTAGAAATGAGGGGATTGATCTAACACACAATCCAGAGTTCACAACATGTGAATTCTATATGGCTTTTGCAGATTACAATGATTTGATGGAGCTGACCGAGCAGATGTTGAGTGGTAATTCTGTGCCACTTAAGTTTCTAAGATTATTTTATTCTGGAAGTTTTTACATGGTTGACTTGGCAGGTATGGTTAAGGAACTCACGGGTGGTTACATTGTCAAATATCATGCAAATGGACTTGATAAGGATCCAATCGAGATTGATTTTACTCCTCCTTTCAGGTTTTCTCTACTGGTTCTTATTGACTTGTAAGATCCTTGCTTCAAATGATCCGCGTGTAGAGTAATAATGTCTGGATTATTTAATTGTGGTGGAAAAAATAGCAAACCTCAGTATACCAAAGGATTTATCCAGTGAGGAAGAAAACAAATACTTGGAAGATGCCTATCTAAAGTATGATATCAAGTGCCCTGCCCCCCAAACAACAACCCGTTTGTTAGATAAGGTAAGCCTTGCCCTTCATTTTTCTGGATAAGGTGATTGTATGTTGGGGGTTATCTTTGCCTGTGAGGAAAGTGCTTCTTGTTGCTGTGTAGTGTAGGTCTCTTGGTATAGTTGTTTTTTTTTTTCTTTCCTTTACAGTCTGGGGTTTGTTGACTCCTCAAGATTCAGATTTGGTATAGGGGGTATAGGGGCAGATAGTGAGATGAGACCCTGAGGGGTGATTGTATAGAGTTTGTGCTCCTTTTGTGCAGATGGGAAGGAAGACTTAATTAACTTTTTCCGAATATATTTTTGTAAGATATAAAAAGTAGTGATAAATTTTATGATTAGTTACAACCTTTTGAAGCCAGCAGCCCCCTACCTCATCAGGCACCATGAACAACCACCCCATGGAACATAGAGGTTCCATGTTCAGTTCTTAACGAAGAGTTTGGTAAAGTTGTTCCATGTAGGGGTCATTAGTTTGTTTATTGTGTTGTTTTCAACTGTATCGTAACAACAAATCATCATCTTGCTCAATAGTTGAGCTGGATAGTAGATACATGTGTGTTTGGATGTCTTAGCTTTTATATTTGGAATCACGTCATCTCTAGGCACGACACAAAGAACCAGAAACTTGTAGACCAACTTTATAAAGTCCCAAACTCGTAAGATCATATCTTTAAAACTGTATCTTTTGGTATAGCGT
>JAOWBR010169543.1:0-11502 GCA_028571145.1 Dionaea muscipula
TTTCCGATTTGTGTGTTTTTTTTACCCTTTTTTACCTACAATTTATTCACTAACATACATATTAAGGATTGAACTTAATAGTACATACCTCTGGTAAGTCGAATGCACTCCGATTTAAGAAAGCAGCGTCAAATAATTTCTCTAGAAGAAAATAAGGGAAGTGGAATTTATCGAGCTTGACAACGTGAATAAATGAAATGTTTTTCGATCATATATAAGATAATGATAATTTTGTAATTATTTTAAAAGATCAGGAATAAAATTAAAAATTTTTTAAAAAAGATGTTGCGTTTAGTAAATGGAGGTGCTGTGTTTAGAATCGGAAAAAAAAAAAAAAATGAGGAGGGTAGGAGAGGGGAATTAATAGAGTGATTTAAAAAAGTTGATTTTTGGTCATCAAATTTAAACGGAAGTTTTTTCTGTTTAGAACAAACTCGACCTTAACGAGTTCGAGTCAGATTACTCGAATCAACCCTACTCCACGAACCCTAGCTTGTCTCCTCTTCTTGTTCTGGGTTGATTCAGGTGGGGATTTGATTCAACAATTAGGGTTGGCGAGGGGAAAATTTTTTCAACATGAAGAACACGGTACTGCCCTTTTGCTCTTCTTGTTTATTCTTGCTTTCTGGGTGGACTTTCGAGTGTCTTTTTATGCGTCAAAGTTGGGTTTCTCATGGTGGGTTTTCAGGAAGAAGAGGCCGAGGCTCCAGTAAGACATATACCAGAAGCAGTGGCGACTGAACCAGATGAACCTTCACACCACTTTAATCTGGTGAGGTGTCTGTGTTGATTAGTTATTCAATGTTTGCTGATTGTTTCCCAAGTGATCAGAAATAATACGTGGGTAGTGAGTGCAAATTCCTCCGTGCCATAATAGGCATTAAAAGCAATGATTTCCATGTAATTCTGCTGTTGTTTGAAGTGGGATTGTGGCAGTTTATGGATGTAGCCATGATTTTAGGATGAGTCGGGTGTCGGGGCGTTGTCTACTTCCAGGGTTATGTGTATATATATCGATCGCTAAGCATTTCAGTTCTGTTTATGCTTTCTTTTTTTGGTTTGAAAATGGTTAAATTCATCACATTTGGGATGTTAACCTGTAGGCGCTACTGTTGTGGGAAAGAGGGACAGAATGGAGGGAAAAAGCCGCTGAGCATTTTATGTTAGCAGCGAAATTGAGCCCACAAAATGGGGAAGCATTTAGATACCTTGGAGACTATTATTGCACAGTGGACAAGCAGAGAGCCCTCAAGTGCTACCAGAGGGCTGTGACTCTCAACCCTGACGATTCTCATTCTGGGGTTTGCTCGTCATCCCTTTTTTCTGTTTCTGTGTTTTCCTATTCTTGAGTTTCTAGCAGTGGGATTTCCCCCCCTTTTGAATCCTGTTAAAACTGAGAATATAATAAGGTTTTGGAAGTTAAAAAAATATTCCTGTCTTTTGAGGGAATTCTGAAAATCGAATCTAATATTTAGTCTTCATTATTTTATTTCTACCATAAGTTTAGTGTTAATGTAATTGATGCCTTTTTTTGAGAGCTTTCTGAATGCCAGTTAACACAATTGATGTCTGTATGATCTTACGACTTCTAGATGTTTACACACTTTCTAATAGAGGTAAAGTGGTGGTAAATTTTGGAATGAACAAGGTGGCACAACACAAGGAATATTCGATACATGCTGGCCATATTTTTTTGTTTGGACACGAGTCATGTATGGCTGTATCATCGCACAACGCAGGAGGGTGCATAAGGTGTTCCTTTTCCAGTTTTTGTAGTGATTAAAAGGATCTTTCTGATGGTCTGGATACTTCTTTTACTGCCTGTTGTTTAACATGGATGAAGGATACAAGAAGGTGTATTATAATGTTAGTAGAGGGATACAAGACGGTCTATTATGATGTTAACAGAGCAAGCCCATTGTATTAGTTCGAATTACTTGCTTCCCTTTGATTTATTGCAATGGAAACAGGAATCAATTTGTGATCTGTTAGATAGAGATGGGAAGGAGAGTTTGGAGTTTGCTGTATGTCAGGATGCGTCAACCAAGTCAGCAAGGGCTTTTTGGGCCTTCCGCAGGCTGGGTTATCTCTTGGTATTTATTCTTTGATTCTTATTCTTATTGGTTCCCTTTTCCACATTATCATAACTATTCATATTGTTGCACTGGTTGGTGTGTAACCTGCAGAAAGAAATCTTCTTTTGTTAGTCCACTCCCCTTTCTTTTGATGTTAATTGCCATATGCATATCACTTGACTAGGTTAATCAAAAGAGATGGTCTGAGGCTGTCCCTAATCTTCAGCATGCCATTCGAGGCTTTCCTAGCTCCTCTGATCTCTGGGAGGTCTCTGATATGTTTGTTATCTCAACCCTTTCCCATACGCGATGTTTACTTCTGGAAATGTTTATGTTTTTCAATTGAGTTATTCTTGTTTCATTGACAGGCCCTTGGTCTTGCCTACCAACGACATGGCATGTATACCGCTGCAATCAAGGTAGTCTGCTGTCTCTGCTTTCCTTGACTGATCTCGTATGCCAACTCAAGCTCATGGATTGCTTGCTGTAGCTAGAAGTTGGCATCTTCATTTAATCCGTTCAATTGATGAGTCACCAGAACTTGTAAATGCCATGCCTTCTGATTGTCAACCTTCTTAAAATGATGATTAGGAAATTCCCTTTGGTTATTTTTTTGTTGATCCAATACATCCTTTTCATATGAAGATCCTTGTGGATCAGTGTTGATGATCATTTCGTGTGTGATATTTTTATTTATCAAGTCACTGATTCTCATACTACATTATTAGTCGTATGGACGAGCTGTAGAGTTGGATGATTCAAGCATCTTCTCTTTGATTGAGAGCGGGAATATTTTGCTTATGCTCGGTTCCTTTAGAAAGGTATGTCTTATTGGTGCTATGTTATCCCACACTTATTTTTTTTGTTCTTATTACAATGATGCGAATGATATTTCCTTCTATAAAGAAAAATTCAGCACACATTGTTATCCATTAGCATACGTTAGTATTACGTTGAATATATATATTTGTTATATATATATATTGTATATTGTTATTGTTATATTTTTTGTATATTATTATTTTTAGCTCAAACCTAATTCTCTGATTTGGCTAGGGCAGTGTGTGTTAGGTAGCTGACAGCCGACAAACTATAATTGTCAGATCTTGTGTGTATGTATCATACGGATACGTGTGACTGACCCCACCCAGTGAGAAGTGGTTGTGTTGTTATTATAAAGAAAAATTCAGCACCTCATACTCATGGAGGGACACATAATTTTTCTAGTGACATTTCGAATATTCTTTTTGGAGAAAGGATAGATGATTGTGTAGTAATGCCGTGAACTTGATTATGAGTTTTACTCCAAAAAGATATCTAAAAGCTTTCTACATATTAATTGAGTTATACTACCCCCCCCCCCCCATGAAAAAAGAAGGTAATCTTAAACTGTAGTATAGATTGTTTTTACACGGGTGACCTTATAACGACTCCATATTGTCTGGGTAGTTATGGAATTTTCTTAGAATGATTGATGGACAGTGATAATATGTTAAATAAGTATTATTATAGTATGCATAGTTTTCCTTTTTTGGAAGAATTTTGTGGTGTGGAGGGAGTACCCTTGTATGTTGATCTTTATTGTTCTTATAAAGGGGTAGAATCATTATTTCGATAATGTGGTATTTTTCTAATGACTTGACTACTAAATTGCATGGAACTTTATCCTCTTTATTGGCTTAGGCTTAATGCTTATATTGGATGGTTGTTACGAGTTCTAACAAATGACGGCTCCTGATTGGGTTAGGGTATAGAACAATTTCAGAAAGCTTTAAGCATATACCCTCGAAATGTATCAGCACAATATGGGCTTGCTTCTGGGCTGCTTGCATTGTCAAAGGAGTGCATCAATACAGGTGCATTTGCATGGGCAGCATCTCTGTTGGAGGTTAGGAGATTGTTGTCTAAAAATTGAGTTTGCCCTTGAGTACTTTCTGCTTGCAGAAGCATGTATTTAGATATTTCCTCATCTACAGGAAGCATCTGATATTGCAAAGGAATGCATTCTATTAGCAGGGAATATATCATGTGTCTGGAAGCTGCATGGTGATATTCAGGTAAGATCAATTGATCCTCGTGTTTTGGTGCCATGCTCTTGTCATTTAAGATTCACCGAATTTGTTCTTTTCATACAAGTGAGAAGTTTCTTGTTTCAATGAACTCTTGCCTTTTGGTTTCCATGCTGTTGGACTCCTTCACTGCATTACTTATTCATGTAGCTCTAATTGGTTAATGGGATCAGTTTGATTGTTCTTTTTAGCTTACATTTGCAAGATATTTCCCTTGGATGGAGGAAGAAAGGATTCTTGAGAATGATGAGGAAGGTTTCACTAAATCCTTGTTTTCCTGGAATAGAACCTGCTATCTGGCAGCAGTACGTGCAACCAGTTCTTACCAGCGTGCTTTGCACTTAGCACCCTGGCTTGCCAATGTGTACATGGACATTGCAATAGCTACAGATTTGACTTCCTCTTTAAAGGAGAGTAGTAAAACTGACTTGAACTCTTGGTAAGATACTGTTATAAGTTTTGCTTCCACAACAATCCTGATTCTCTCATTGGGGATAGATAACATACCGACTTGATCACCAGGCAGCTTTCTGAGAAGATGTCTCTTGGTAGTTTGTTACTTGAAGGCAACAATCATGAATTCTGGGTGTCCTTGGGATGCTTGTCTGGCCATAAAGCATTGAAACAACATGCCTTCATCAGGGGACTGCAATTGGATGTATCTCTTGCTGTTGCATGGGCCTATCTCGGGAAGGTATTTTTCTTCTTCTTTTGCCTCATCATCCCTTTCGATGTAGAAAGAGGTGGTATTTTTTTTTCCTTCTCTCTGTCACGTGATCTTTAGAATGAAAAAGAATAAAATTAGCCAAATCCGCTGGTTCATGAAATGGTTATAGGTGGAAGCTAATATTTGGCTGTTACACAAATTTAAGTACACAAAGCTTAGATTATTGAAGGATTTTGAGGCCAGATAGGGTACTAATATGGAAGTTTATGGCATAATTGATGCTGTTCCTTGAGCATGAAACACTTTATTTGAGCTTTATGGATTTTGATTTATGGCACTGATTGTTTGGTGTTCGGTTCAAGCTTAAAAGGAACAATGTCCTTGAAGAGGAAAACAAAAACTACATGAACCAAGAAAAAATTACATTTCAGAAGATATTTTTTCTGGAATTAGCTTTTCCTTTCTAGCCTGCATGATGTTTTATGGGGACTTCTGATTGGATTCTGTAAGGTGATTCTTATAGCTGATAGCAGTTAGCTCCTAATTTGTGAATTTTACAGCTATACAGGGAATTGGAGGAAATGCAATTGGCTAGACAGGCATTTGACAGGGCTAGAAGTATAGATCCTTCTCTTGCTTTACCATGGGCTGGCATGTCAGCCGATTTACTTGGCAGGTGACTTCTATCCTAAAGCTGCAAGTGCAAGTTTAATCTTTGCACTCCTCTGGACTTTCATCTGATTATTCTGGGTGTTTTGCCTTAATGTTATTACAGAGAACCTGTGTCTGAGGCCTATGAGAGTTGCTTACGTGCTGTTCAGATAATGCCTGTAAGCTCTTTGTTTCATGTAATTGTTTGAAATGCTAATCTGTGCATGTTATGTCTTATTTCATCTGGAAATCCACCTGATCAGATGTTAAACAATATTTTTTTTTTGATGGAAACACTTGCTCTCGACACTTGTAGTATATTACTGCCTACTACCCAATCTAATCAGTATTACATGCTATATTACTCTTCACTAGTTTAGCCTTATCGTTGTTTCTCATGATCTTGGTTGTCGGACTTGTGATCATTATTGGGGTTGAGATGCTGTTTTGACTTTGAATCTTGTCGAGAGGTTGATTCTATGTGCCCTTATTTTTCTCCCTATTGGCATGAGAAATGTTGTTATTGCTACACATCTCACATTGGTTGATTAAGGGAGATGAGTACAATATATACAGGACCTAAAGTTCGGTTGTCAAAATGAGATTACCAAGCCATTTCTCTTTATTTGGGCCAACGAAATATTGGTTCCCGGCATTTTTTGCAACCTCTTTTTCATTCCATCGATCTTTTTGGTAGGTAGCTTGCTGAATTTCAGATTGGTCTTGCAAAACTGGCTATGATTTCTGGTCACCTTTCATCATCTCAGGTATGTCAATTTTTGTGAACAGAAAGACATCTTGTTTATGCTAGGTGCCTCAATCATATGCAAATTCTTTAATAGGTATTTGGAGCCATCAGACAGGCTGTGCGTCGTGCACCTTCCTATCCTGAAGCCCATCACCTGAACGGACTTGTTTGTGAGGCTCGGTCTGATTATCTGTCTGCAGCTGCTTCTTATCGGATAGCACTTTATATGATGAGAACTTCTGCTTGCGCTGTGCATAGATCTCACTTGACAGATGTTTCTGTTGATCTGGCCAGGGTTCTTAGTAAGGTATGGTCCTCAACTTGATTGGTTTTTGCTTCTTTGTTTAAGATTGAAATTCCAATTTCTGAGCTACGGGTTTTATTTGTTGCAGGCAGGGAATGCCGCTGATGCTGTGAAGGTACTAGAAGATCTGAAGAGAGAAGGTTTGTGATATTATTATGAGATTGTGCATCTTCAATATGATTTTATTTTGAATATTTTCTCTTCAATCAAGAGGAAGAGGCTTGGTGCAGTGGTAAGTTGCTCCACTGGGTTACAGGTTCAATGTAAGGAAACACCCTTTTGTTTTCTTTTCAATCAAACAACATAAAGTTAAATCAAGGGTTATGTATTAACTGTTTTGTGTCGGTAAATGATCTCCTTCCAACCAAACAAAGACCTAATTATATATATCAATGCGAGTGGAGCTTTATGTCCGAGGAAAGCATACCTCTCATTTAGCTGTGTAGTGTTGCAAATGTGTTAACTGTTTTTGCCTTTTTTTTTTTTCCTTATGTGCTAATTTTTTCACTTTATCTATTTTCTGTTATAGGTTTGCTGGATGTTAAAAGCTTGCAGATATATGCTATATCATTATGGCAACTAGGCAAGAGTGATCTTGCCTTGTCTGCTGCCAGGGACTTGGCTAAACTTGCTTCAACCATGGAGCACTCTGCTGCTGCTGCTGCTCCTGTCAGTCTGATTTGTAGACTTCTATACTCTATTTCTGGACTAAATTCTGCCGTCAACAGCATCTCAAAAATGCCCAAGGAACTATTTCAAAGCGCGAAAGTGAGTTTCATTATATCCGCTGTGCATGCTCTCGACGGAAGTGGTAGCCTTGAGTCAGTTGTTTCAAACTGTCGTTACTTCCTGTCGTCCGAGGATGATATCACAGAAATGCATAGCCTCATTGCTCTAAGTAAACTGGTGAGTCCCATATTCTAAGCATCAGGTTTCATCATTTTTCTTGTTCGTCTGTCAGCCCGTTAAAGGTTGAAGTAAGGTCGGATGCTGTGGGAGTACTGATGACATTATGCAGGTCAAGCGTGCTTCAGGCGGTTTCCTTGCGATGGGAAACGCTATTGCTCATCTCAGGAAAGCACTTCATATGTATCCTAATGCTAAACTCTTAAGGTACATCTGCTTGCTAAATATTGTAGAAGTGTAAAGTTTCAATCAACCCTCAACTTTGTTCACTGGTTAGTGATACCCATTTTCTTGGTGACATATTCTATCCATGAAATCTGATCTTTGTTAGTAATACCCATTATCTTTGCTATATTGTTATTGTATTTTACTCAAGCCTAATTTTCTGATTAGATTAGGACAGTGCGTGTTAGGTAGTCAACAGCCAGCGCACTATAATTATTGGATCATGTGTGCATGAAATTCATCTCTCTCGATTCTACTATGATTGGTGTATTTCAAAAGAGACCATTGAATCTTCCATTAAATTAGACAACATGCTGTATGCAGGGACTTGCTCGGTTATCTCTTGCTATCCGGCAAAGAGTGGAATTGTGTTCATGTTGCAAGTAGGTGCTATGTCGCTTCCGCTTCTGACCATTATCCAAATAAGGTAGGCTTAAGATCAGGACTCGAGATCTCAGGTGCCGAGGCTGTTTCTTGCCATGTGCCGCCTTCTGGCAACAGCAACATTAACTACTCCTTTTTGACTTGCAAATACCATGGCAAACAAGGAGCAGCTGCAGCAGCAATAAAACAAATGCAGAGGTACTCTCTTGCTTGCTGTTTATCTGATTTTCTTGATCCGGTTCTGACTTGTTTGGGTTTTCGATGTCTAGATGGTTGCATCAAGAGCCTTGGCATCATAATGCCAAGTACTTGCTCGTCCTTGCTCTTCTTCAGCAAGCCCGGGACTCCAGATATCCTCATCACCTTCTTACTTTGCTCAAGCGACTGATTGATTCAGCGCTATCCTCAAGCGACCGAAGTTCATCCAGATATCAAAAGTTCCAGCTTCTGCTTGCCGCTTCTGAAGTTAGTTTGTGCGGCGGAGACGTAACGAGTTGTGTTTCTTACGCAAGAGACGCGTCGGGAATTCAGCTCCCAGGTTACTACCTATTCTTTTCCCATTTACAACTGTGTCGTGCTCATGCCGCCGAGGGCAATTACATGAAACTCAAGGAGGAGTATACGAGGTGCTTGAAGCTTGGAACGGATTACCCAGTCGGCTGGATTTGTCTCAGGTTTGTTGAATCTCGATATAATGTCCATGTCGAATCCATGTCGTCTGATTTGGGGTTCAGGGACTGTGTAGATTATTATTACAGCGAGGAGGGGGGATCACGGAGTATGTGGATGGCTGTGTACCACTTGTTTCTTGGTTTGATTTCTTCATGGGCGCGTGATTTGTTGCGTGCTGAAGAATTTGTTGCTGAAGCTTGTTCACTAGCCGCCGGTGCTGAGAGCTGTTTCTTTTTATGTCATGGTATTTTTATTATCAAGAACTCGGTCCTTCAATATTTGAAGGTCTCCTGTGTTTTGCTTACGCTGTGCTGTCTGTTACCTTTTGAATGAATATTCAGGTGCGATCTGCATGGAGCTAGCGAGGAATCAACGCCCAGAGTATCTGTCTAAAGCCGTTGGAAGTTTGAGAAAAGCTCAAGACGTCTCCTCAACCGCGAACTTGCCTTTCGTCTCTCTTTTGTTGGCCCAAGCAGAAGCGAGTGTTGGTTTCAAACAACGGTGGGAGAGGAACCTCCGCCTCGAATATTTTTCGTGGCCACCAGGTTTGAGTTCGATTCCATGCAATTAATTAGTCACTGCCTAATAAATGGAGTTTTCTACATTTTTTCCTTTTCATCTCTGCAGCGAAGATGCCAGCCGAAGTATATTTCCAATTGCATTTGCTTGCGAGGCAAACAACGGGTGATGAGTCGCAGTCCTCGTTCCGTGAAACCACCACCGTGGATAACTGGATCCTCAAGGCCATCCATTTGAACCCGAGCTGCTCGAGATATTGGAAAGTCCTCTTGAAGTTGTTGGCCGAATGAACGTGATGGGGACGGACCAGGCAGTTTCAAAGTGCCAAACACGTTCTGAGGAGGTAAAGCTGGTCGTGAGTAAATTCGGGTTATTTAGAAAAATTCAGAGACTCACAAAGAACTTGAAAAATTGTAACAAGCAAAGCAATTTGTTTTCCATATCGACTAGACTCACATTAACGACTTCAAGGACCTCGTCTTGACCGCTTTACTGCCTTCTTTCAGACCCCCTCGGATCCATTTGGCGAGATGTGTTATACGACATCGCCCGAGCTTTTAAATATTTCGAGTATTTCGAACATAAAATGAACCGTGTTCCAAAATGAGGTGAAAATTGAGAATAGGAGCAAAAGGATGGTTTACTTACCTGTTAGAAGCTGGAGTGGTCGCGCCAGAGCTCGTGTGAACTGAGTGATATGGATCGCTAGAGAGAGGAGGAGAAAAATTAATATATATTCTTATAATATTGGGAATAAGCCCTAATACTGTTGATTAGGTGTAGAATAATTCCCTTTACAAGATAATATGAATGTAAAATAGGATAGACGGAATAAGAAATCAACTGTAACGATTAACGTAACTCCAGAGATAGTTAAAAAGATAAAATCCGTAAAAACTCCGACAAAAATAGTTGGAAACCTTAATCCTAATTACCAAGAAAGAAATCTGAAGAAATTACAAGATCGGCAAACCTTATAGTCCTAGGGTTATTGTGATGAAGATCATCATCAACAACTCCTCAATCCGCCCTTGATCACGAATGTTTTGGAGTGGAACTCGATCTCATTTTCTCCGACGACTCCTTTCTCTCTTTTTAGTTTTCTGATCGTGCATCTGATGGTGAAGCCGTAGCTCTCTATATATAGGAAAACGATGAAGATAAGTCTGACCCAAAAACTCTGATAACGCAACAGGCGGTCGACAGGGGCAGGACCTGTCTGTCCACCGCCTGTTTGTCTTCAATCCGCCTCGCTGAGGCGGCTATAGACAGGCTGCCTGTTTGAGCCTATCGACCGTTATCGGTCAGACGCTCAACAGGCGGTCTGTGCGCGCGCTTGTTGGCCGCCTGTCGCCCGCTGTCGATTAGACGTGGGACAGGCGTCCTGTTGGCCTGTTTTGTGCCCGTCAGCGGCTCCAGCTACGTTCATTCGTCCTCTGTTCCGCACAAGTTGAAAACTAACATAACAAATCTTACCTTTTCTACTTGTGTGGGGATGTGGCATCAATCCAACTATCCTGCAGTATACCCCGAGCTTCTCCCGCGTCAGGACTTTGGTCAACATGTCTGAGACATTGTCATCTATATGAATCTTCTACAAATCAAACAGTTTGTTTACCAACGCATCCATGATATTACACGCCAATATACTTTGACCTGTAATAGAAAGAAGAATTTTTCGCTAAGTGAATGGTGCTCTTACTATCACAGAATAGAACATAGTACATACTTCTCATGCCCAAAATTCAACTCAGTCAAAAACTTCCTCATCCACAACACCTCCTTAGAAGCCTCGATAGCCGCAATAAACTTTGTCTCCGTAGTTGATAACGCTACACACTTATACAATCGAGATTGTCAAGCCACAACTCACCCTGCAAAAGTGACAACATAACCCAAAATAAACTTACGAGAATCCACATCACCTGCCATATCCGCATCGGTATAACCAACCAATATTGGCTCCGTCCCACCAATGCAAAACGCCAAACTAGAAGTTCCCCTAAGATACCTCAGGATCCATTTCACAGCTTCCTAATGCACTTTTCCTGAGTTTGATAAAAACCCATTAACTACATGAGCAATATTCGGTCTAGTAGATACCATATCATACATCAAACTACCCATGACAAAAGCATAAGGAACATTAGCCATTTTACCTTTTTTCTCCTTAGACATAGGGCACTACTCGTTGCTTAACTTGGAATGAGCTACCAATGGGGAAACAATCGCCTTTGCTGCCTCTAAGCCAAACTGTTGAATAATGAGACCATATGAACAAC
>JAOWBR010169565.1:0-11499 GCA_028571145.1 Dionaea muscipula
CTCCTCAGTTTCCAGCATTTGGATCAAAAACTGACTTGAGCGTCGGAGGGGTATTCCCGAGGTGAAAACCTCGGGTCCCTCTAATGTGGAAGTTGCTACGTGTGCAGGCGATCCAGAGGCAGCGGACTCGTCAGACAGCGGACTCGTCCGGCAGCGGACTCGTCCGGCAGCGGACTCGTCCGGCAGCGGACTCTTCCGGCAGCGGACTCGTCCGGCAGCGGACTTGTCAGGCAGCGGACTCGTCCGGCAGCGGAGTACTGAGGCAGCGGACTCCTGCGAATACCCAGACGCCAGAGGATTTCTCGGAGCAGAAGACAAGCTTAATACACAGAAGCTGGACTTGAGGCACATGTGGCACTCAGAACGCGTCCATGTCACCCTGACCGAAAAGTGGTGATAACAGGATCAATGCTGGTTTGGAATGGCGTCAGGCATGTCAGCACCATTGTAGGCAACGTCACAGATGCTAAGGCCTTGGAGGTTATCACCCCGGGCGGTTGAGCTTAGGGATCTGTGCCCATTCAGTTAGGCCTATTGTTGTAGGTTTGTTAGTTGACCTTGGGATGTGTGCCTAGGTTGTTACTGCTAAAGTGACACGCGTCTTGTCCTCATTGGTTGTAATAATCTATATATTTGAATTCCTACATGCGGGAATTATATCATTCAATTCTGAAAATTTTGAATCAAAGTTTTAGAGCTTGTTTTTCTCTCGTTCCACCAATTCTCGTTTCTTTAATTTTCCTTGAATTTTGTTGTGATTTGTGCTTGATTTGTTGTGATTAGTGAGTGCAGAAATCAATTCCACCTTTGGATTTCTCATCATGCTAGGCTTCCATGAAGTAGATTAATAACTAGATGAAGATCTCACACTACCCCTCCTCTTTAACTATTGCTCTACTTTCACCGACTTCTCTACCATCTCCTCTAACTCCACATAGTGCTGCAACTCCACTACATTGGCAATCTTCCTATTCAACCCATTAAGAAATCGTGCCATAGTAGCTTCTCTATCCACCTCGACATCCGCCTGAATCATCAAAATTTCCTTCCCCTTCAAATACTCCACCACACTCCTAGTCCCTTGTGTGAGCCTTTGCAGCTTTTGGTACAAATCCCTATAATAGTGACTAGGGACAAATTTCTTTCTCATGATGGTTTTCATTTCGACCTAGATCCTCACAGGCAACTCCCTCGCCCTCCTCCTACTAGTACAAAGTTGATCCTACCACACAATAGCATAGTCCGTATACTTTCTACAATCAAAAACTAACTCCACCTTCTTCTCCCACTCCAGATATAACTCAGGGTCAAACTTCCCCATAAAAGACGGAATTTTCATTTTTCATCCGCTCAACGGGACAAGCTCCTGATGCCTATTCCTCCTCATATGGTCACTCCTATGGCTACCCGAAGAACTCTCACCTTCATGGCTCCCATAGTATGCATCATGACCCACCCCAACATTATTATTTCCCTATTGCTATGCCACACTCCCCACTTAAATCCTATCTAATCTCTCAGTCACATTCTGTAGCATCCTCTCCATCCTCTCCAAGACATCCCCCATCACATTCGCACCATTTTGTTTGTCAGCCATCACAACAGAAAATAAAAGCACAGGAAAAGCAATAAAGTGTTTGTATGTTTGCACTCTAGTTTGGCTTTTTCTCTTAAATAGTCTGACCTCTCTGGCCTTTTTCCGCTCGTTCTCACTTTTCAAGTTCCAAGAGAACTAAATGACCAGGAAGTAGTTCACCGAAAAGAGCACACGACAAATCACACAACGAATCAGGAAAAACGAATAAAAGAACAAATGATTGGGATAACACGAAAAGATGACACGAAAGAAACGTAAACAAATGGCAAGGATGCTCGAATTTTTTTGTGATTTTTTTTTAATCAAACAGAACAATCGAAACAATCAGGGAAGTGCCGTAAAAGTTTTTCTTTTTGTCGACTCTGGTTTTTTTTTTTAATTCAATCTCGATCTCCTTTGTTTTTTTTTTTTTTTTTTTTTTTTCACTTGTGATCTTCTTTTTTTGTATTGTAAATTTGATCGCCTCCTTTTTTTTATCGATCGAGTCTTTTTTGTTTTGTTCGAGTCACTTTCTCTGTTTTTTTCGGCAACCAATCGATTCCCTAAATTGCAAGATTCAGAAATCAAGATGATTTTTTTTTACGACAATTGACGAAGGCAAGAAGATGCAACAACGAAAAGGAAAGATGCAATTTTCTTTGACGTTGAATTTAGAGCAACCATAAATTCAAGATCTGATTTTTGTGACGAGTCAAGATGATGGGAAACATGAAGAAATCAAAGATGTAACAAGACGCAAATGACGAATCAAGCAACAAGGAAAAGACGATGACTCAAATTGAAAAACGAAAAGGGAAAGATAGATGAGCCTGATTAAAGTTAGGCTATGATACCAACAAATATACGAACCCAGCCGACCAGCGACGGGACCCGCTCGGAGTGATAATTCGGACCGTTTCTTTAATGGACTCGGATGGAACCTTGACCCGATAAACCTATCTCGGATGAACGGCAGGAACTTATCCGACACCTAAACGAATCAAGCGAACGCGAACTAAAGGGATTAAGTGGCGCCACAATCGAAGGCGGAATGCTGATTGATAAGAAGGGTGATCTAAACGGATTCTATCGAAAAGATCGAAGCTCCGAAGAAACTTGGAAAAGAGAAAAGCTCTCAACAATTGGATTATCAAAGTGTTGAATAAAAAAAAGGGTTTACAAGGGGCTTAAATAGCCAAAATAGTCGTCCAAAGAAAAGTGGAAACAAAATCACGCGAGAATAAAAATCGGGTCTGTTAAATGACCTAGAGACGACCGAGTTCAATATTGAACACGCCCGTGTTCAACCTAAAACACGCTGTAAAAGAATCCGGAAACACGGTCGTGCTCAAAAGCACAGCCCCGTCATCCGACCATGTGTGACACTGTTCTTTTGGTGCAAAATGCTCGAATAAAAGCACGAGTATGCTTTTTAGCACCCCCCCAAGGTCTAGTCGTGCTTCACCCAGACTTGGCCTCCTCGCGCGCGCTTTCCTCCGCTTCATTCCGCACTCGCTCATTGCCTTCTATGGTGACTTAAAAAACATGTCCGGGAGCATCTTTAATCATCCAAGGTTGAGCTTGCATCCGTCGAACCAACCCGAGATACAAGCCTTGAATAGTCTTGGCTCATGCTCGAGTCACCAGACCGGTGAAAATTGGCAATGGACCGTCTTCATCCGAGAATGAGTCAGTCGGGATCATATCAGAGGTCGTGTTTATGTGCCAGATGATTAAGATCTTCGTGAGTAGTTGATGGCTGAGGCTTACTGCTCTTGGTTCAGTGTCCATCCGGGTAGTACCGAGAAGTTTAGAGACATTAGATAGCATTTTTGGTGGACAAGGATGAAGAGGAGTATAGGAGAGTTTGTTTTTAGATGTTTGACCTGTCAGTAGGTCAAGATTGAGCACCAGAGACCTGCTGGTAGACTTTAGCCCTTGCCCATTCCTGAGTAGAATTGGGAGCATCTCGTTATAGATTTTGTGACGGGTTTGCCTTTGACTGCTAGGAGAGACCATGACGGCATTTTGGTGATTGTCGACAGACACACGAAGTCTGCATATTTCATAGCCGTTCGGAAGAAATTTTCTTTGGATCGGTTGACTCGGTTGTACATCGCTGAGGTCATTAGATTGCATGGAGCATCGGTTTCTATTGTTTTAGACAAAGATTTGAGGTTTGTGTCCAAATTTCGATCTTCCTTGCACAAGGCCTTTGAGACTCGGCTAAGTTTTAGCACGACGTATCATCCTTTGATGGTTGGACAGTCTGAGAGGACCATTCAGACATTGGAAGACATGTTGAGAGCTTGTTCGCTCGAGTGGAAGGGAAGTTGGGATGATCAGTTTCCGTTGGTTGAGTTTGCGTACAACAACAGTAGTCATTCGAGTACTAAAGTTGCACCATACGAGGCATTGAATGGTAGGAGATGTAGATCTCCGGTATGTTGGTCTGAGGTGGGTGAAAGATAGTTGTTGGGGCCAGAGCTTGTTGAGGAGGCCAGCCAAAAGATTTCAGTGATCCAAGATCGACTGTTGACAGCTGGAGTAGACAGAAGAGCTACGTAGATCGACGACGGAGAGACTTAGAGTTTGAGGCTGGTGACATGGTGTTTTTGCAGGTCTCTCCTTGGAAAGGAGTAATCCGGTTTGGAAAGAAGGGGAAGTTGAGTCCTCATTTCATAGGCCCTTTTGAGATTCTAGATCGGATTGGAGCTGTATCCTATAGGCTTACTTTGCCTCCTACTCTTGCGGATGTGCACAATGTGTTTTACGTCTCGATGTTGAGAAAGTACGTGCACAGTTCGACATATATGATTGATTTCGAGCCATAGAGGGTTCGGGAGGACTTGAACTACGAGGAGCAGCTCGTAGAGATTTTGGATTATAGGCAGAAAGTTTTGAGGAACAAGTTAGTTTCACTGGTAAAGGTTCTTTGGCATAATCACGCGGTGGAGAAGGCCATGTGAGAGAGTGAAGAGGAGATGCGTGAGAGATACCCACATCTTTTCACATTAGGTATTCTTTGGTTTTTCGATTTCGAGGACGAGATCTTTTTATGGGGGGTAGAATGTTATACCCTATACTTTTATAATCATTTTTATATTTATTTATGCTCATTTATGATCGATATTTTATTTTGGTGGTATTCAGTTTTTTGATGAATAGTAACTTCGTGAATAGTGCTTTCGTATTTTATATGGCACTTCAGCTACTTTTTGCATTGCATATTATACGGACGATATTTTGATATGGGCACGACCGGTACAATGAGACTTGAACTTTAAATACCATATTGACATTTGGAGACTTTGCGGTTTTTGACGTATTAGTCGGTTTATGATGTGATGGTTTTTTACGTTTCGAATTTGGAATCATTATCATCGTCGTGTGATTTCATGATTTTTGGTGATGAATTTGAGACTTGCCGGATTTGTTTGACATGCGTAAGTTGAGATTAGAGGATGTTAGTGTGTTAAGTATGTAGTTGGTAATTTTAAAGCAAGTGGATGACTTTTGTTAATGTTGTAGTTAAGGTAGTGTGTTTGGGTTGTTAAGTGGGGAGTTGTTGTGTGTGTTTATGGCTGATTTCATCCAACCATGGGCCATTTCAGACGTGAAGTTGAAGGAGGAGAGAAGGGAGAAGTAGAGGAAAAGGGAGTTGAGAGGGTTTTGTGTAAATCTTGTGCAGCTTCATCATTTTTCCCCTTCATCTCTTCTCGGATCTTGCTTGGGTTTCATTGTGATTGCTTGATGCCTACGGTTGGCAGCTTGGAGGAGGACCCTTGCATCCTTTCTTGGTGAATTTGAGGTACGAAGCATGATCCTCTTTTTGTTTCTAGGTTCTCATGAGCTTGGATGGATTTTTCATGTGATGATTTGGAGCTTGACTTGTGATTGGTGATCTAGGATAGCTTAGTTTACTTTGTTTCATGTTTTTGGGTTTGTAAAGCTGGAGACCTGAAAGATAGAAAAATTTAAAGATATATGTGAAAACCTTGAAATTCTGGATCTTTAAAATAGAAGAGGTAGGGGAATATGTATAGAGGTTGAGTCTCTCACATGTCGACTTCTTAGTGAAGCGATGAGTCGACCTATGAGTGGACTGAGATGTCAGATTTTGAGTGGAGCCTCGTGTGGAGCTCTGAGTGGAGCCATGTGTCAGGATTTGAGTGGAGTCACGTGTCGGGCTCTGAGTGGAGCCACTTGTCACGCATCCAATTTGTAAACCGGTTAGTTATCCTTCCCTTTCGAGCAATGATTATTGGGCAGTCGAGCCGTGAGACGCACGTGTGGGGTCCACCTTGGGTCATGGGGCCCACCTGCGGGCTGCGGATTTCGTCCTGTGGGACCCATCTATGGGGTCCACCTCGGGCCGTGGGGCCCACCTACAGTCAGCTGGGTGCGACCTGTGGGACCCACATGTGGGTTCCACCCGCGGTCTGTTTACCCTTATTAGGCCTTTGGACCTCTTGCCTCTTTTAAGCCACTTGGACACTCTGGACCTTCTGGGCCTTTTGGTATATGATGAGTCTATCATACCTGAAAAAACCTGAGTATAAAAATATGTTATTTTTACCCGGTTATCATTAGCCCCCCAACTTCATGTGGTATCAATAATATCGCTTGGAGTTTATAAAGGAGTCGATATATGTGTTGCGTATGCAAGCGGGCAGACGCATGATGCTATTTCTGGATGCTCGTAAGTCTTACCCCTTGTTTTACTATCTTACGTTGTCGGAACAATGCTTGTTCACCAGGTCGCAGTCCGCAAGTCTGTTCACGTGTGTACTCTATTTTTGGAGGGATGTTTTGATAAAAAAGTTTAAGTGTTCATTGCTATATTTTCGGAGCGAGCTTCGATTAAAAAGTTCCTGTGTTCACTCTGTGTATGGAGCGACGCTTCGATTAAAAAGTTTAAGTGTTCACTCCTATATTTTCGGTGCGAACATTGATTAAAAAGTTCGCGTGTTCACTCCGTGTATGGAGTGACGCTTCGATTAAAAAGTTTAAGTGTTCACTCCTACATTTTCGGAGCGAGCTTCGATTGAAAAGAAAGCGTGTTCACTCCGTGTACGGAGCGACGCTTCGATTAAAAAGTTTAGGTGTTCACTCATACAATTTCGGAGCGAGTTTCGATTAAAAAGTTTGCGTGTTCACTCTGTGTACGGAGCAATGCTTCGATTGAAAATTTCGTGTATTCACTCCTATATTTTCGAAGTGAGCTTCGATTGAAAAGTTCGCGTGTTTACTGTCCCGCCCCGAAATCTGAGACCCGGGAACGTGAATTAATTTTTCAACTAACAATATTATTATTGGCTATTTCCAATGTTATTTTATATTATCTTTTGTCAACTAGGCAATTTCAATCTCATTTTATTTATAATTTATAATTATTATTTATTTATTATTCAATAAGGCGAAAAAAAAAATTAAAGCATAGAATATTAAATATGGAACAAAGTTATATTTAATTTAATTGTTTATGTTATCGCTTGAAACTGAGCCAAGCGAAACACCTAAGACTTAAGAACCGCCTCTGGTCGGTCTGGGCGAGGAAAACCGGTTCAACAAGTTAAACCGACACTGAATCGGCTTCAGGAATGTGGTGATCAACTCTTGGACCTGAAAAGATGAGCAAACCATGTCAGAGGAAAGCCCGAGGTTTTAAGCCCGGGATGACCGCTTCGATGCTTAAGTCAGACGAGAAAAGCAAGACGCTGAATCAAGTTTACGATAGAAAAAGATGTTAAAATCGGAAGAAATCACATACCTGGAAGGCTAGGGGGGCGTCATATATATTGGTAAGGAGGAAAAGGGAGGAGGGGGAATTATCGAATTACCGATATACCCCTCCAACCTGACCAGCCGGACTGATCAGCCAGGCTAATCGCCCGGGCTGATCTCCTGGGCAGGTCACTCCTTGGCCAGCTAAGTTGGCCAAGAAATGGTAAAGGGAAGGTCCCGGGCTGATCACCCGGGCACTTCGCCTCTTGGCTGGCCAAGATGATCTCGAAAATGCTAAGGAAAAGCCCCGGGCTGATCACTGCCCTGTTGGCTAAGGTAGCCAGAAAATGGCAAAGAAGAGCTCCGAACTGATCACCCGGGCTGGTCACCCGGGCTAATAACCTGAGCTGATCCTTTGGTGAGAACTGGAAGGGTTCGAGCTGAACCGATACCCCTGCGAACCCGGTCGCCTCCCGTGTCCTTTTGTCCACGTATATAGGGGATTTTTTCTCGTATATCATCAGTCCCCTAACTCCGTAGTTCGAGCGTAGCTCGGACTGGAGAGTTTTATCAAGTCTGATCTCAGAACGTGGACAAAAGGAAGATACATGAACCTCGATCTTTCCGAGCAGATGTCACGTTTTAGAACACTAAGATGAGCACATCGAGGTTGTCATTGCCATAAAAATGGCAAAGGAAGTGGCCCGGGGAGATCACCCGGGCAGATCAAGCCCAGGGATAAAACTGTGAAAATGGCAAAGGAGGCCCAGGCAGGTCTCCTGGGAAAATCATGCCAGGGTGATGTGAAAATGGCAAAGGTAGGACTAGGGGACCGGGCTGAGCACCCGGACTGATCACCCCCCTATGTCTATAAATACTGGGAAGCTCATTCCACCTACCCCATTCTCCGAGCAGAGCTGAAGTCACGCCACTACGAGTTGTGCATCCGGGCAGAACACTCCGGGCAGATCATCTGAGCAGGTCTCCCTCCCTTAGCATTTTTTCCTCATTTTTCCAAACATGAGCGATAACTTGTCTGACGTGTCCACTCCTTCCGACATGCATCGTGAACCTGAAAACCAAGCCCTTTGAGTCATCATAGTTCGTAAAGAACGTCTTACGGCTAAACGAGCTCAATCCTCTGCACCATCTCCTTTTATCCTACCAGCCGATGTTGACCATGAATCTGACATGAATGCTCCTGACCTTGCATCCTTCCCTACCCGATTTCAATGTCCAAATTATTGATTCATCCTTCCTTCCTCCCGAGACCATCCGTTTGACCCCAAGGCAGGGATGATGTCAGTCTATGAAGACAGCCTCCGTCTTGGGTTTCGTCTCCCCCTCTGTCCTTACTACCAGCAAATTCTGCACTTCTTCCGCCTTAGTCCTGCTCAGTTAACTCCTCACTCTTGGGGGTTGTTAGCAACCTTCGGCTCCCTGTGTCACAGGTTAGGTTTTGCACCTAAAGCCCGCTCTTTTTGCGAATTCTTCACTCTTAAGGCTGTGTATAAGACCGAACCTTATGGTTTCCACTCTCTTTCCTGTCGCCCAAAACATGACTTTATCAAAGGTCTTCCCTCCAAGATCTCCTTCCGCTCTCGGTGGTGTTAGGTCTCGGGACCAGGGATTACTAAGAATCCCGAGTGGAGAGGTTCCGCGAGCAACATCACCGTCGAGACCAGGGAGGAGTAGGCTCAGATCCTCAAAGATCATCTTAAGGCTAACCAGTCCTGGGATCTGCTGAAGTTAGTAAATCCTATCGCCTTGAGGGACGCGGGTCTTGCTCCAAGTGCCGGGGATCCAGAGGCAGATATCTCGATCGACTCTAACGACTCCCTCTTTGCCTCCAACCCTTCCCCCATAGTCTCCCCTCTTCCTCCTTTCTGATCTGAAGGGGTGTCGCTGCCCCTTCCTTCCCCTCGTGCGGGCATTCCCCATGTGGCGGAGGATATGGCAAGTGGCAAGGAGTAGGATGTTGAAGTAGATTCCCAGTTCGCATAAATCCCCGAGATGGGAGGCTCCAATGAACCATTAGCACCAGACTCCTATGATGCCGTGGATGCTCCTTTGATTCCCGAGTCCTTTGATGGTTTAACAAGTAGCTTTTTTTTATGTGCTTAGCTTCTGTTGCATTTCGATTATTGACCAGGACTAACTTCTTGATCTGACGTCTCGATACAGATATGGGGCCTCGACCGCGTGCACTACGTGCTTCCGCCTTGACGGAGGAGAAGAGAAAAGATCCTTCAGGCCCGACTGCTCCCAGCCCTTCTGCTCCTGGTCGCACGTCCACTCAACCCCCGGCCAAGTAGGTGAATACTTAAGAGGCTATTATAGGGCTTCTAGTCCCACCTCTTCCTTTCGCCCGTACCTTCGCTGAGACAACTCTGAAGTCGGGCCGGTATGTTACTCGGGCAACAACCGGATCCCAGCAACTATTAGAGGTACGAGGCACTCCTCCTCCCCAAGCACCAAAGAAGCTGAGGCGCTCTACCAGCAACTACCAGCCTGCTGCTCCCGCCAAGAAGATGGACAACCGGCTCTTCCACTACTATAGTCCACACCCCGAACTTAACAATATGTCAGATACTACAAGGGGCGTGATGACTTCAGAGGACAATGCCCTGGCAGCTTTTCAGGCTGTGGCAACATCCTTTGCGGATGATCGGGACCATTACTATCTGGAGGATGGTGTGATGATCAACAGGGACTGGATATACCTGGATCTGAAGGCACAAACCATGAGGGTAAGATAGAAATGTTCTCTAGCCATACTCGCATCAAGTTTCTGACATTAAGCTTAATGTTGTTGCACTTGCAGAGTGGTGTTGCCCTGGACATGGCACAGCGGTTGTAGGCTGCAACTGACCAGAGGGTAGATGAGTTGATAAGAAAACGGCTGAAGTGGGAGGAGGAGAAGAAGAAGCTAGAGGATGACTTGACGACAACTAAGGCATTGCTGGAGATCTCCAGGGGCGAGGTGGCGACGGTGAAGGAGCACGCGGTTGCAGACTCCTAGGCGACCATGGCTGAGCGAGAACCACTGAACACTACTCTTGCACAGACTCGTCAAGTCGTAGTCCTACTGGAGGAACATCGGCAGACGGAGGTGGAATGGGTGAAGGAGGCCTATTTTGAAGCCTGACGAGAGGAGTACTCGGAGGAAGGTCGGGCGTACATCGATGCCTGTTCGCATCCAGGGATCTCCATGGGATACAATCAGACCCTGACCTACTTCGCCGACAAATTTGTAAGCCTCGACAAAAAGGTGAAGTGGGCAGGATTGCCTAACTTTGATGATATCGGCTTCCGACCTAATGGTGATCCCTACATCCTGGCTGATGAACAGGAAGGGGAGCTCCTAACCTCAACTTATAAACTCCCCGAGGGCGTCTCTTCTCAAGCGCCCGACTCCGAGGTCCTCCCTCCTCTAGCTCCCTTCCTAAACATGTCCTTGGAGCAGCAATCCCGAGTGCCGCTCTCTACGGTTTCTGGTGAGTCTCTTATCACGAAGCAAATGTATTGCCTGACCCATGTATTTTGAGACTTTGCTGTATCGCATCCTTATTATGTATGTTCGTCTTACAGAGTTGGCGGCCGCGGTGGATGCCTTTCTGAACCCAGTCGGAGCTACTGGAGCCGGCGGAGGATTCTACACAAGGGTTGAGGAACCGACCGGCGGGGATGGCGCAGCTAAAGAGTAGTCGGTAGAATAGGAAGATCATTCTTGATCCTATCACCTCCTTTTTGTTTTAGTGATAGGATATTTGACTTAGAAATTTTATTAGCACATCTATTGATAGGAATTACAAGTGCCCTCTCCTCCCATAGGCATGTCTAGGAAAGTGTTGGTGCTTGTTTTTGCTGTAATTCCTTATGACTTGAATGATAGTGCGCATTTTTACCTTTCTTATCTTCTCTTTATAATCTTCTCTCGCAACCCACAAAGTTCTCAACCGGGTGAGCAGATCGAAAAATATGGGACAAACATGCCTGTTTAATCTCCCCGAGTGGAGCTTTCTTGTGATTAAGTTATCATTGTGCGGGCTAACTTCTTTCTATCCGGCATGACGGAAGCCCGGATAGATCTTCTAACTTCTTTCTGTCCAGCAAGATGGAAGCCCGGACAGATCTTCTAACTTCTTTCTGTCCGGCATGACGGAAGCCCGGATAGATCTTCTATCTTCTTAAGT
>JAOWBR010169576.1:0-11498 GCA_028571145.1 Dionaea muscipula
GTTCCCTAACTACCCATGACTAGATCGTGGAGGAACTGCCTCTGATCGTGCCCTTGACGTGTCTGTGAGACCCATGTTCTCCAGCCCGTCCTGCGTCCTTAGTCATGGTCAGTTACCCAACCGTTATCCATAGCGCCCAAATTTGTGGCCATTTCCATCCCACGTTCTCATCGTGGGTTGTGCTTTGGGGTACGGCTCACCTTCTTACCTCGACGCCCTGATCGGCCTAACGTCCTTTTGTTTCGCCATTCAAGGGATGCCCAGAATCTTGCTCGCCCTGGGGCTCTTCGCCCTGCCCCTTTGCGCGCCCAACGCCCTGGTGTCAACAGTATGCTCTCGAAGCTGTCCCGAGGGTACGATAGAGATATGCTAGGGCACCTACACCCCAGACATACTCGTCGACGGATCACAGATCATCCAAGAACGGTAAGAAATGACCGTGCAGCCTATTCTGCGTCTTGTCCACAAACAGTGTCGCCCCCAACATCCACAACAGGTAACCTCTCGCCAAACGCTCCGACAGTACGCCACGTACTGATAGGCGATTCCTTACACTGATGAACTTGACGTAGCCAGACTTCCACTCCTCCTCAATCTGCTCAGGAGGCACGCCTAGCAGGAGCGACATATGTATCTTGATCGTATCGGGTTCTACATCCGATGTGATCGCCCGACCACTGACAGGGATCCATAGTATATACCATATATCGTGAAGGGTGATGGTCATATTTCCGAACAGCATATGAAAACTATTCGTTTTCGGTTGTCATCTCTCCACAAAAGCAGACATCAGCGGCATGTTGATGTGCTGTTGTATGGAAATACTCAAGAGAGATAGCTGACTACCTGTGATCAACTCCATGGCTCGATCATCCTCTATCTGCCAAGGCCTCAGCCGATCAATACGGCTATGACACTCTAATACAGCCCGCTCCTACTAGAGAAAATAACAATTTCAATATAAAATTATGATCTACGATATAAAGTAACGCATAATTGTATTCAAAAAATATTTTCGTACCTATCCTCTCCATATCGCATATGCGACATAGCCACCAAAACTCGGTAATAACGAAGCGTCCGATGGTCCTCCAGGAACACCTTCAGTCAACCGCCATGATCCATCTGTAGGCTGAAGACCCCGACCCCTCTGGGGAACATCCTCCTCCTCCTCCTCCACCTCGACTAGTGGATTGACCCTCGGACACCCCTGAAAAGGTCAGAGGAGACGAGACATCGAACCCTTCCCCCTCCCTGAGCGAGGCGCGAAAGGACTAGCAGACGAGCCTACAAAAAGACCAGGAGAAGCAACAACAGATTGGCCTGCAGATAGGCCAACAAACGAATATGTAGAGGCCTCATGAGCAAACTGTCGCTCAATCTCAAGCATCTCATCATCCTCAAATCTTCGGTCGTGAAACGGCGGTGCAAACAGCTCATTTCCGACCTCGGCTGTACGAACACTTTACGAATCCCGGTGATGGTTGCTGGGTGACCGGTCGATCGATATTGGAAGCCTCAGCTATCTGTTTGTCTCCTCTCCGCCTAGAAGCCGTAACCCAGCGATCTCTTAGTCGGTCAACATCAGATCTCCGACGGTCTGAATTGAAATAACATATTCATTAATCATATAATTTAAAAAATAATAATATTTAAAAAAAAAACAAATGGGTGTCGGCCGCCGGTGGTCGACCTCCGGGGCGAGGGGAGTCGGCCACCGCAGCCGACAGTAGGCGGAGGAGGGTCGGCCGCCTATGGCCGACGGTCAGGCGCAGGTGTCGGCTAGAGTAGCCGATACCGACCTTGATACTGTCGGTCGAGAGGGCCGACCCCCTGCCCAAGGGCCGGCTGGCGACGGCTGGCCCCCCCATTTTCGACCCGAAAATTTTTTTATCTGCTTTTTTTTTACTATTTTTCGGACAATTTTGAACTACGAAGATATAATAATTTTACTCATTAACCTTGAATATTGCTTCGCTTTCAAAATATGATAACCTCGTATAATTTTTTTAGATGAGATTTGAGACGAGATAGAAAAATGAATGAAAAAATAAAATGATTTTCCACTATATATAAAGGATGGACAATTTCGTAATTTTTAAAAAAGAATAAGGATATTTTTGAAACTATATATATAAATAAATAATTTTATAATTTTTTTAAAAAGAAGGACAAAATTGAAATTTAAAAAAAAAAGTGTACTATATTGATAACTTAGGGATAATTTCGATAATTTAAAACGGTGTAGTCCGTTTAGTAAAAATGGGCTGTTTGTGTTCCGTTTAATAGAAGGGTTTGTGTTTAGGGGCCGATGAATCACCCGATCCCATTGCAAAATTTCCGATCTCTCCATCACTCAATTCGCGCCAAATTCTTCCACTGGCAGCCCGCGCCTTCTTCGACCCATTTGAGTTGGTACTGCATTCCCATCCCTTCCATAGCCGATTCGATTTTTCTTTCAGTTTAGTACCCAGAAAACCCCTTCTTTTTTTTTTTTTTTAGTGCAATCAATCCCAATTTCAAGGATAAGATTTCCCTGGAGGTGAAAAAATGGATGACTTTGGGTTTCTGGTTCAACAGTACGGTATCAAACCCCAGGGGAAATCAGCTCCAATGGCTTCTAAGAAGGCAAGCACCAATACCCATGATTCCAAAACCCTAGACCGGGATCTGGATGGTGGGAGCAAACTAGTCTCCAGTCCTTCAAAATCCACCCATGATTTGGATTTTGGGGGTAAGTCTCTTCTGGATGATCACAATGATCAATGGGATGCTGTATTTCAAGTGCCCACCAAGAATTACTATGTTCCAGTTACTAGTAGTGCTAGTAATAGTGGTGGGACTGGACGGGGATTCCGTTTGGATTCTTTGTTCAATGTTTGGACCGATTCAAAATCAGAATCTTCTGCTTCGTTGAAGGGGAATAGGCCTGCAATTGCGGATGATTATGATGATATTTTTGGTGGGTTTTCGGGGGCAAAAACCTTAGCATCCTTCAATATGGATGATTCATTGTCATCTGCTGCGAAAGTGAGTGACCCAACTGGGGATATTTGGGGGATCTTGGGGACAATGGAGTCTATGCCGTCAATGGGTTCAAGCCAAAACAGTTCTCGTGATTTGAAAGAGGATGAGCTTGATACTGATGACTTGATTCCTGTGTTCGGTGACAGTGTTGTTGGGAATGATAGGTATGCAACTATCTGGTTTTGGAGTCAAGTTGATCTTCAATATTTGTCGTAGGTCACTTGGGGGTTGTGCTGATTTTGTGTCCATGTTTCTATCATGACCAGAGGGAGAATTGTGACTTCTTTGGCAAAAAGGAGTGCAGGTGTGTCATTAATAGAGGAACTTGACGACTTTGTTGTAGAGAGAAAGCAGAAGAATGCCGATGGCTCTGTGGAAGAAGCTGTAAATATGGGGAACAAGCAGGGCCTATTGGAGGGAGACTTGATAGATATAGTGGAAAGATCAGGTAGTGGAAGTGCTCACGAAGGAGACGAAGAAGCATTTACCAGCAAAGAAAATGGGGACAAATTGAAAAACCAAAACTGCGTTGAAGTTGATCTAGATTCCTTTTTCAGTGGTCATTCCCGAACAAGCACTGCACCACCATGGGAGACAAGTGGAGTAAGAATCTTTAGCCGGAAAATATGAGTCGTGCGAGTTATTTGTAGAATTTGCCCCCTACTCTGAGCTATTATTTAACTATGCTTAGCAGTAAACAATAATAATGTTCTAGGGTAATGTGAAGGCCCCAGTTCCAGATTTATTTCCTCAATCTTCGTCTAGTGTGGATAAGCATCTTGCAGGGGCAAGTTTTTTCGACAATCTTTCTTTGGTGTTTGAAGGTAAGTTTAGTTGTAGAAAGGACAACTTCACTTTTGCAGCTTCGCTGCAATCAGTTTTCAGGACCATCCATCTTTGGTTAATCAACTGTCATTTTGTTTGCAAAAGCTGCATTACCTTCTGAAGGATTTGAGGAAGTTGAAGGTGAAAGTAAAGAAAGAAGGAAAGCAAGATTTGAACGTTACCAGAAGACAGAGGCACGTGTGGTATGTGATGTCTTTATACTTTTAACGCAAAGTTTCTGATTTTGCATTTTGGGGTGGTTGAGCTACTGTTTCAAAATTACCATTATTTGGTAGGGCATCAAAGTAAATAAATTTCATTGTCAAGTGAGTCTTGAAGTACAGACCCATAACCAATGATGGCTATACATGCAAACTCTCCTAGTTACTAGCCTATACATAGAACTAATTAAGGAATACAAAATAAATTCTCAAGTCTAGAATCTGATTTTGTTCTCTTCAACTATTGAAACTAACCTTTTTTTCACACCTAGACCATTGCCATATCCCAGCAGCATAAAACCCTCATGAACTATCACTGTTGATCTTTCTGGTATACCTCTTGAGTTCATAATTACTCTGCAAGGTCGTCCCTGACCTTTTCATTTGCAACCACAGAATTTACAAAAATGCTGTATTAGCATCTGATGGGAATTTTCATGAACTCCACAGCCTATATCTATTTGTTGCACATTCAGGAGCAATTTTGCAGCTCTGTTGATTTCCTTTTTATTGGTTCAGCTGCAACTTTTGACATATCTCAGTGCCCATATCACTTTCAGACAAACTCTTTAATAGCTCCACCAGATTATGTAAAGCCCCAACCATTTGGTGGAGTTCTCCTCAAGCACACATCTGTGA
The DNA here is from genome assembly GCA_028571145.1 of Dionaea muscipula. Lineage (NCBI taxonomy): Eukaryota > Viridiplantae > Streptophyta > Magnoliopsida > Caryophyllales > Droseraceae > Dionaea > Dionaea muscipula. The sequence continues at coordinate 4,713 of JAOWBR010169576.1, forward strand.
CATCTTCTCTTGCCAACTCATTCAGATCAGACACTTCTTCCTGAAAAATCCTTTTGTTTCTTGCCATCCAAATGGAATATACCATAGCTGCCAACCAGCGTCTCCTAATCTTGGCAAGTAACAAAAGAAAGCTATTTTTGGATAGAGTGGGTATTCCCTTTTTTTTTTTTTGACACATCTAGAACATGGAACCTTTCGCATTGCAGGATACATACTAAGATAAGCTTATTTTACGGGGAATGCTGCTGCTCCATCACTTCTTCTGACTTCTGAGACGAACATTGATGCGAACCTGGTCCACTTGCGACGAAACCTGCTCGAGATTGATACTCGGGATCTTTATCAAACTGGTCGTGATGGAATCCGCGACCCAAAGACCTTCGATTCTTACCAATTACAGCATTATCATCCAAAGAACTCATCATGAATCACAATCAGAAGCCTTCATCAAAAGCCAGAATCAGACATCAAATCAGAAACCAAAATAAAAAACACATTGGAGTACTAGCACAGAAAATCGAGAATCGATAAAATTGTTTGCAGGACAGTAGCTTGGTCTCTTGCCTACCCCATTTCTAAACATGGATAGGAGATAAATATTCTGATTCAAAGTTTAGCAGTAGAAAGGGATGATGTGTCTATGTGGTATAGGATTATATGGCGCTGACCAGAAAGGGCAAAACCCTGGAAAATCACGTATCTTGCTAGATCACTTTCTAGCATTGCGATTTCACTATTTGGGTGGAACTTGGTCTTCAGCGGTGACAGCAGTGCTATGAACAGAGATTTTGGTGCTGATGCTTCGTTTTGGTGAAGAATCAAGTTGAATCCTACTGCTGTCTTTGCTAACTGATTTTTCTTGTATTAAATTTTCCTGCTTGTGTCATCAAGGATTACTCAAAATAGTTTCAATTCATTTCCTGGCATTTCATTGTGTGTAGGCTCAGGCATTGGCAGATATGAACCAACGGGACTTCCAGGTACAGCTGGACCAAGAAGAGAGATGTGTGAGTATTTCCTCTTACCTTCTTTTTCTTACAAAAATGAGGATTATCTGGGCATGCTTCCTTCCTATAATGTGCTGTTGCTCTTTCCCTCGGTCATCGCACTCTTTTCCCTCCACATTCTGTTCCTTTTCCATACTAATTCCATACGGCTATTTTTCTCTTCTCCCCTTGTTTCCCCTCCTCCCATGCCCATGGGCACTCCTAGAAAATAGTTGCTTCCATTGTACCTCTATTTTTTCTGCGGAATGCTGTATTTTATCTATAATTTGCTCATGGTTCAGAGACTTGCTGAATCTGTGGATATGAAAATGAAGCAATGGGCTGCAGGGAAAGAAGGAAACTTGCGAACACTGTTATCATCATTGCAGCAGGTAGATTAACTTTATTGTATGGGCATGTTAGTTGTGTCTTAATTTGGTTTTCATTTTTGGCATGACAGAGTATATCTGTTGGGTTGTTATTCTTATTTTCCAATATTCCCTTTCAATCATATCAATGTCTGTGGTTACATTTTGTTGGATTAATCCGATATTTCTTCTAGCGGAGAGAGAGGAAATAGATATATACTGTGGAATTATATTCAAATCTGGAACAGAGTACTAATAGTTTTTGAGCCTGATTTTTATGCATGCTATCTTCCATTCCATGAAAACCATTAAACTTTATTACCAGGTGGTAAATAAAATAGAAATAAATCAGTTTCCATTTTTCTACTGGAATTTTTGCTCTGTTATACCTTATAGATCATTCTCTCCTACCTAATGAATTGCCCATTCATTTATCTGAAAATTTTGGAGTTATATTCTTCAGGTATGCATGGCCGGTCTTTTTCCTTGTAACTTCACTTGAAAAGCAGTTGATCATGGAAGTCTTTCCATGCCCATGTAGATACATATTGTGCTTTTCAAAATGTCATTCCTTGTATTGCTTTAATTGACATGTTCAGCTTTAGTCTTGACAATGATGAGAAGATCAATATATTTGGAGAAGATACTTAAGTGGTGCTCATGGCAGGGCTGCTGAATTTGTTGTAGAGAAATGCAGGAATTTTATTGGATAGGGTGCTTTGGATAATTTTTTTTTTTTTCAAATAAAAACTCTAGAGGCATTTAGTTTGTTTTGTTTACCTCTGTGAGACCTTGAACAAAGTTTAGGGGCATAGGTTAATTTGATTAATATACTAGTATGTTTTGGGTAGATTTTATCGAACCGTGATTCGATTCGCCTTGCTGTACGGGACAGAATATTGGCCGATCAAGAAGGGTCACATACAGTCATACACAAAGTAACGGTGATAGAGATACATATGTTAAGGTGGATGTGTGTGGTTACTCGTAAAGAGAGAATAATGAATGAGGAGATATATCAGTAGATTGGGGTGGCACTGACACCGGTGGTTAATAAGATGAGAGTGAGATGTCTACACTGAGGCCAGTCATTTATGGAAGAGATAACTGGATGTGCCAGTCAGGAGGGTGGAGTCCATCGTATTGGAAGGGAGGAGGAATAGCGGATCACCGAAGAAGGCCTGGGAGGAAGTGATTTGTACGGACCTTGACATGCTGCAACTCACCAGAGAAGATGTTTTGCATCGGACGGAGTGGAGAAGGCGGATAAGTGTGACCGATTCCACTCAGTGAGAAGTACTCGTGATGGAAAAAACAGAAGGGGTTGGGATCGAGTTTTCGAGGCTTTTGGTGTTTATGTTGATAGTATTTGTTGGTGTTGATATGGTTTTGATACATAATCATGCATTGTTCTCCATTAGTTAGTTATAGTTAGTAGCATACGCTGGATGTATTTTGTATGGCTTTACTGCTATTTGTATCGCTATATATTATTATATACTATTCTTTTTAGCTCAAATCTAATCTGTGGATTGGGTGTGGACAGTGCGTATTAGGTAGCCGACAACTTACGCACTATATTCGTTGGATCTTTATTGCATGTGTCCTGTGGATACGTGCGGCCGATCCCACCTAGTAGAAAGATGTCATGTTGTTATTGTATGTTTTAGATTTCAAAAAGTTATTTCCCTTAATTTTTAAAAAAGTTCTCCCATTATCATAAGGCAGAAATCAAGAAGATTTTTTTTTTTTTTTTTGGTGTGCTTTATACTGCAAAGGATGGAAAAGATTTCAGTATGAATAGATAGGCATCATCAGCAGGGATGTTTGGAGAACCTGTACTCAAGCTTGGAAGAAATTTGTGTTCAGATTTACTGGGTTACAAATCTTGTGATTCCTCTCTTGTCTCTTGGTTCTTTCATAGGATTTATTAGCATTATAGCCAAGAGGTTCAGGGGGGGGGGGGTATATGGGACACCATACCTTTTACCTGATTGAATGAAAGATAAAGTCACTAGCTCGTATCGACTCAGTAATCTTCAAGACTATCTGTATATGAGTCCTAGAATTTTTTGAATAGGATGCAGCGGCGTGGACTTGGAGGGAGGGGTTGATTCTGGTTCTGTATCTTCACTTTTTCTTCTTCTGTTATCTCTAAGGTCCTTTGACCCTCGGTATTTCTCCTGCAGCGAAATCTTATAATCTGTTGTTATTTTTGGTAATTGTTTGAATCTTCTATTACCTTTAGTCTCATCTTGTTCAGCGCTTTTCATCTTTCTAGACCTTGCCCTACACCAAATTGCAAATTACTAGAACGAGGGTGTGTGGGATCTTGAGCTTTTTGTATGGGCTAGGAATAATATTGATGCCAATACACTGAGCAAAAGAACACAAAATGGAAAGAAAAAAAGTTCATGGTACTTTTTTGGATTTGAAAGATTGAAGCCAAAAAGCATGTTTCGAATGCTCCTTGCCCCCACTCTTTGCTGATTGGGAAATCAGTGTCAGCACACCTGCCTTGGAGGTTACAGTGATGTTATGATCTCTTAGCTGTCTTGTTATCTTCCACTGTGGTTGGGTAATCTAGTCCAAATAGATCTTCTGATTTCCAGCCTCTTGGAACAAGTATAACTGTTAGAGGTGAACCAACCCTCCTTTATTAAATAAATAAGTTTGATCTTTTCCCTGGTTATGAGGGAACAAGGGAACCATTGGAAAATTGAATTGTTTCTGGAGTTTGGAGTATTGGAAAAAGGGAATGATTGTGGCTTGAATTGGAGTTGTATGAATTAGTACCAAGCCCTCAGCCTTAGTTTGCTATATGCCCTTTCCTCTTTTAATGCACCATTTCTCTCTCTGTTTATTGTTGGTTCCAGAATTATAGCTTATTCTGATATAATCTATTCTAAAAAGAAGGTAAACCAAACAGATAAGACCTTACTACCTTTTGGTAACAATCAGTAGAAGGAAACTTTAATCATTTTTCTTTTGTCAAAGAACACCCTACTTTGTTTCCAAAATACTTTTGTTCCTCGTGCTTAGCATTGTCCTGTTTATACTTTTCCTTTCAACCTGATTGGTAACAATATTTGTTGTCCTGAGAGAACAGCTTTTGAAAAAACCATGAGATTAAAGGGCATGGAGAAATCCATTCCATTTCGAGAGAACATTATGCGCATATAGCTCATCGCTGTTGTATATATGTTTTCCTACCTTTTAGGGATTAGCATCGATATTAGTGGTCATAAATCTGTTAAGTAGCAGAATTATTGTTTCTATGCTTATGGACTGTTGATATTCTCCTTGCCTGTCATGTTTAACATATGCTTGATCCTGTGAATCATGTTATGTCCATCTGTTGTTAAGCAGGTGCTTTGGCCTGAATGTGGTTGGAAGCCAGTTTCATTGGCCGACCTGATCACATCATCCCAAGTTAAGATGGTGTACAGGAGGGCGGCTTTATGTGTCCACCCAGATAAGGTTCAGCAGAGAGGTGCTAATATTCAGCAGAGGTATATTGCTGAGAAGGTCTTTGATTTACTGAAGGTACTTCATCAAATCATTCTATTACAAAGATTTGATATTCATCTTTTCATCATATAAGAATGCTAGTGGGTGCCATTTTTTTCGGTAAGTAAGTAATTCTATTAAAAACCAATGGGTACAAAGTTAATATACATACACAACTAGTTATTCCTAGGCAAGTGTAAACGAGCCGGGCCGAGCCGAGTATTTTTATAAACGAGCTAAGCTTGTTTAATTTTACCGAGCCCGAGCTCGAGCTCGAGCTGGACCTCGAGCTTAACGAGCTCACTGAGATAAGATTGGAGTTCATTTCGGTAGGCTCGACAAACACTATATCGAGCTCGAGTTCGAATTTTAATACAACTTTTTATATATTTTTACTTTTTTATAATATTTGGATAAAATTTTAAATATTTAAGTAATACAATTTAATGATATAAATTTATATAAAAATTAAAATACCTGTTAACTCGTTCGAATTGTTAGGCTGACGAGCTTTTTAATCGAACTCGACTTTTTAGAGTTCGAGCTCGAACTCAACTGAAGTCGAGCTTTCCAAACTTTTTTCGAATCGAATCACAAAATAAGCTCGAACTGTATGGTATCATTTATATTCGTAGACACAACATAGCTGCTCCACACACACACACGAAAAAACAAAAAGAAAAGTTTTTCTTTTCTTTTCTTTTTTTTCATTGTCGGGTTTTTCTAATTAATTTGGGTTGACTAATTTTTAGGGGGTTGAACTGCCACCTACGTAATGAGGTCCACAAGGATGGCAACGGCGGCTGCGAGAGGTGGGAAACATATCTCGTCTCCAAATCCCAAATCTGGAATCTTTTGTCATCGTCCTCGTTTCTCGTAAGAATTTATTTTACTTCTCCATAATTTTACTTTTTATACTATTTTCTGAATTATTCTCGATATTATTTTTTTCGATTAGAAAAAGTTGGTGGATAGTTAAAAAAAATGACAAAGAAAAAAATAAAATAAAACTCACATTTATTTTTTCTAATCAGAAAAAATAGTACAGAAAGTAGTTAATTTAAAACATCACCAACCCAGATGATATATGAGGAAAAACTTAAAAGATGAAGTTCAATCCTGATGTTATTTGTGGTTGTAAAATATAATTTTTGAAGTTGAGGATGTAAATGTACATCCGAATTCTTGAGGTTAGAAAAAAAAAGTGAAAAATCAATGATAGCTGAGATTTACAACTCATTGTTGGAATCCAAATTTTTTATAATCTCTATTTTACACTATTCATGGTTGTAAAGTACAAAAAATACAATCCATTTAACATCTTCCGCTTGAAGATGCTCTTAGAAAGTAGTCTAACTAGCAAAACTGGTTTCTCTGTATATGTTGCCGTCATAAGACGGACTCCTAGTATCCATGCATCCCTTATTAATATAAATATAATTCATGAATTTATCCAAATATATATATATAACGGAAGCGTTAAATGGAGTCTCTATTATCGCCCTTATTTGGAAGCCCAACTGCAACAGTAGATTAAAGAAAAATGGGAATACCAGATTTGATCCTAGATAGTTTATTGTTTCTTTTCTTTTCTTTTCCTTTCTTTTTTTAGATTTTCTTTGATTTTATTAGATTTTTTTCTTTACTTAATCAAATCTGGTATGTCAATTTTTTTTTTTTTGATCTATGGTTGTGGATGAACCTCCAAATAGGGGCGATAACAAGACTTCCATATAACTTGCCCCTATATATATATAATATACGGGGGTTAACTTACCCGCAAGGGGGTGACGCAGTTGGTCGACGCTCATTCACCTATTCTCGAGATCCTGGGTTCGAACTGCGCCACATGAAGCGTGGTGAGAATGCCAAGGGGAACAGTTAGGTGGAGGCCCTTGTAAATGGGCCTGAGTTCCTAGATC
>JAOWBR010169587.1:0-11498 GCA_028571145.1 Dionaea muscipula
GCTAAATACCGACGGATTACCGACGATGTTGCTATTTACCGACGAAATTCCGACATATTCCGTTGGTAATTACCGACAAAAATAGTATTCCCTTAGTAATTACCGACAAAAATATACCAACGAAATTTACCGATAAATTATCAACGAAATACGTGTTTACCGACAAATTACCAACAAAATACATCCCTTTGTAAAAAACAGTTTTTTTTGTAGTGTAATAAGTAGAGCTGCTTTGCGTACATCCTACGAAAATGGAAGTTAAATTCTATTTTTTAAGAAGTAAGAGCATCTCCAACGCATGAATAAAGCACCTGCTAGTTGCATATTTTGGCAATGCCAACAAAAAAAACTATTCCAATGCAACATGTTTTCTCGTGGCAGATTTTGGCAATGCCAAAACTGATGCCAAATTTGGAATGAGAAATGCCGCTGTCATTGTTAATCCATAGGTTTTGGTTTGTGTTAGATTCATCTTACCATAGGCTTTGGTTTGTGTCAGATTCATCTTCTCTCTTTCCTCTATTCCTCTTCGTGCTTGGCCGTGAACGGTGGAGTTGCCACCAATGATGATCCATCATGAACATCAGAGTCGCCGCCGCCTAGATGTGGGCTTGGCAAGACGACCTTTCATCGCAACCGCCTAGATCTATGCTTGGCAGACGATGATGAAGGCTTAACCATCGATCTAAGGCCCTGTTCTTTCTCCTCCCTCGCTGCCTTTGTCCTTCGATTTGCTGTGTTCCCCAAATTTCGAATTCTCTAATTTTTGGCTGGATTCCCCAAATTTCGAGTTCTCCAATTATTGTTCCTCCGATTGAGCTCTTTTCTGATTTTTCTGATTTTCTAATTTATTTTGATTTTCTGATTTGGGATGATTTTTTGATTTTGGTTGCTCTGATTTGCTTTTATTTTTGGTTGCTTTTGTCCTTCGGTTTTGGTGTTCATCTTCATCAATTTTTGGGTTCCTTCAGTTTTGGTGTTCATCTTCACCACTGGTGGTCCGGTGGTAGTTCAATGGTAGTTCGGCGGTAGAATGGTGGAGAAAAACTAAACTACTAATATAGCACGATATACCGGAGTGATATTGTCAAATTATAGTAAATTGTCATTGTGTATGGTCAAAATATAGCTTTGGATTGACATATATAACACGTTGCACTACTGGAGTTGCTCTAGGACAGAAGTTAACTTTTGTATCTAGCATATTTTGGCCCATATGGAATTTATTTCTTAAGAACACAAAAGTTGACTTCTGTTTTAATTCAAGAAATACAGTAGCTAACTTTGGTATGAGAGCATACTCAATGGATAGGTTAGAGTATCCATATAATGGATCTAAAATAAAAATGTTAAAATTTAGTGAGCTAAAAGTAATACAATGAAATGTTAAAGATAGATGTTAGGATATTTATTAAACATATATATGGGGCCTACTAAATTTTTTCCTCTCCCTCTCTCCAATCATTTTCCTCTTCCTATATATCCTCCGTGTCATCTCTAATTTATTCGTTAACTGTAGCCATGATTTTAGTTTCTAACAATTATTTCTTGAAAAAAAATTTCTAGATGGCTAACATCTAACAGTAAATTCATACTTAGTGGATACAATGAAGATACTCTTAGTAGAACTTTAATGTCATATGTTAATTAGTTAACTTGTAAAATTGATTTTAAGAGCTACATTGAATATGCTAATTTACCCACCTAAAAAAAAGAAAAACTTTTATCTAATTTTTGCAATGAAAATGTTAACTCACTATTTAAATTTAATTTCTTCTACTTCATTAATTACATCAACTACTACTTTTTTTTGATTCCATGCTTTTTTATTTGAAACAATAAATGATACAACTATTTTTTTTTCTTGAAAATGTTCATTTTGGATGACTATTTTCGCTGGCCGGTGGCCACGGAGGAATGAAACCTAAAAACTACAAAAATCTTCGAAGACATCAGCAATCGACCCAAAAGCAAAGAGAATGGCGTGGCGATGTGCTGGTTCGCTATCAAGGTCACTCACCTCCGCCTCTCGAGCTTCGTCTGTCCGCTCACCGCCGCCTCTCCTCCGCCTCCGTCCACCATCAATCTCCGCCCCTCGCCGCCGCCTCAACTTCGCCCCCTCCAGGTATCATTATCTCTCACACACCCCATTGAATCTGCTCCACTACTTGCTGGAGGCGAGAGTCGCATATACGTTGCAATTTGGGGTTTCGCCCTTTTCTTGGGGTGCATTTGCAGCTTTTAATGATATTCTCCTTTTTCCTCTAGCACATCACTGTGGATTCTATATCCTCGAATTAAATAGTTGAGAAGAAATGGGGCGGGAGGGAACCAGTTTTCAATCTGGTGCTACATGTAGACTATGGAGCCTGATCTCAATTAGTGTTTGTTCTTTCGACCGTGTTTGTTTCCTCACAATATACGTTTTCCCAGTTGTGTTTTTGGGTTATGGGTTTTTCCTTTTTGAAGTTACGTGGTTGCTGTTATAGTTTTGAGGATTATGATACAAGCAAACATTTTCTGCCCAACAATCTGCACAACATCTTCTATACAATTCATTTTACTATTAGAACTCAATTATCAACCTTTATTTAGAATCCCCAACAAAATTCAACGGCGGTGATCTTGTACAATAAAAAAACAACCATTTTTGATTGTGCATGAATCATTTTTGTAGTTTTGATTTGATTAGACGTTTTGTTTGGCAGGAATTTCGCTGAATTGGGTTGTGCACAATCATTTCTGCCGTTACACAGCATGGTAGCTGTGCCCTGTCTGACATCCCACCTATTGGTTGCGGTGCGGGCTTGTTGTGAGCTCTCCCATGGTACCTTCTGTCGCACTTGTCAGGATCGCTAGTAGTCTCTTTGTGAGTCCATTTCTAGGACACCAATTTGCTCAACACCTTGTCATAGCTTCCTTGTTCACTGCCATGAGATATGAATATGATGATGTGTTGAGTATGATTTATAACTTAATTTTGCTAATTGAACATGAGGTAACCTAGATGATAGTTCATCATTTGTTCAACTTCCTGAAAGTTTTAATTGTTGAGAAGAAATCGGGATTGGGAATTTTTAGGGAAGAATGGAAAAGATGGGTGACGATCCATGGCGCTTTCAGTGATCAAAGACAAGATTATGTCGCTACATTGTAGGTTGTTATCTTGCCCTTGTTTCCTCTCCCTCTTAACTCATTGCTAGTGTTGCTATTCTTTCTTGAATGTATCATTGGTTATCCTGTGATTGTGAAAGAAAACTTTTTTCGCAGCATATGTAGACTGGTCTCATGATCTTTTCTCATGCATAAAGCTATTGCTAATCTTCTCTCCTTCACTCAATGTCTCAAACTCTTCTTCTTCTTTTTTTTTATCATTTCCTGTGTAATACATGCACTTGAAGTTCATTCATTGACCAAGAGTTTACTTGCAGTGTGAAATTTAAAATTTTAACCTTCCACAGGAAAATTGGTTGATATAGTGAATTGCAGTGATTTCTAGACTGCGGAAGCTACTGCTTCTACAATCAAGCTCCTCTACACATTTCTCTATTAAATTTGGTCTTATATTGTTCTTCTTCCTAAGACTTGATTTTGACAAAGGCACTTGGCATACACAACAGCACATAATTATAAGACAAAATATATACCATCTTATTGGTTGGTTTTTTTTCCTTTTTTTTGTTTGAAGATCAAATTAAAACTTGGATTTTGTCGACATTTTCTGGTGTATGGTTGTAGTGACCTGAACCCCGATTAGCCGCTAATTTGAGATTAGACATCGCTCAATGAGATCCACAATCATAATTCATACCGTATAAGCTTAAATAAAAGTCAAGACATAAATATAATATCTAGACAGTCAACCATTTGCCTCATCAACCTGTCCATTGGACTACAATCCTAAGATCCAAACTGATAGAAATTTCCACGGCTTTGTTTGATAACTGTGTTGGATTAGATGAGATTAATAAGGATATGAGATTGGTAAGAAGATGAGATTGATACAGGCGATTGTATTCCCAAAATAATGTTTGATTGTGTTGGGATTGAATCATGAAATTGATGGGATTAAATCATGAAATTTGTAGAATTAAAGCCATATTTTCCTATTATGCCCTTGGGTGAAAAATATGACAGATATTAGTACTCATATATAATATTAGTACTCACATGTTACTACCAATACCATCCTTTTTTTTGCAAATCAAACATCTATTTGTTACTATCAATCCTATCGTAACCCCCTAACTCATCTATGTTCAAAAGTATGTGGCGTAAGGATTATGAGTTCATCATACATAAATTGTACAAACATATTATCTCTCAATACTATCAAATACAGAAGTATAAAATCTATTAAGGAACCAATTCTACTAAAATATCAACTTTATGGTAGAAAGCCCATGAATTATATTTATCTAAACACGTTCCCTCACGCGGATGTTTTTTTTGAGTTTGAAGCGTGGATTAGATTGTGCATTGACCTACCTCATACTAATTATCAAGTGTTAAACATATAGAGGTCGCGCTCGTAGGATTCGAATTTGTGACCTTTTGGTCACGTCTGCTTTCATATCATGTTAAAGAATCAATTCTACGAAAAAGTTAACCTTGTGATACAAGACCCTTGAAATATATTTAACAAAATCAAATACATTAAATACATATCATGTTCTACTCCTCGAACTAGCCGTCTATTACTGTGACGGGGGAGACATTTATTGTCTTAAATGGACAAAAATAAATCCAGAAGAAGAATTATAATTTTAAGGCTTAGTAAGAATACAACTACTCATGAGTACAATAGCTGAATTGGCCATATGCCTCAACAAGAGGATATAGAGCCATGCTATTCAGTGTGATGGGGAGTAGGAGGGACAGTAGGAGGGAGGGTGCGTAGAGAGAGGGGGTGCTGAGGACAATACATGACGACATTGGCGATGAGAGAGGGGGGTGCGGTCAGGTAGGCCCATTCTCGTCGTGCATCGATCCCTTCCTCTAGCTGTGTTGAATTACCCTAGGATATAGGAGGCAATGACATATCAACAAACGTAATAACAATAAACAGATAGCTGAACAGAGAAAACAGGCAATATCTAGAAAATCAATGGGTAGCCAAGATTATTTTCACTGGCAACAATAACACGACCACTTCCCACTGGATAGGCCATAGGGTCGACCATACGTATCCATACGATACATACACATAAGATCCGACATTATTTTCACTAGCAAAAATCATCAAATAAAGTCACAACTCAATGGCTAACCTCGACCAATCGAATAAACAATCATCTGTTTGGTAATTGGTAACACACGTGATAACGGTTGAAAATTCCGTTGTCGTCTTGTGTGTTACACTTACGTCAACGCTTGTCCTGTCACGTCAGTCCTGTTCGCCAGGTCGCAGGTCGGTTGGACGTCAATCCTGTGATCTGCACAAGGACAACTCATCAGAGAAGTCTTGAGATCGTCCTCAAGGTTCTCCTCCGATGCTTAAGTCAGCGACTTGCTAGAGAAGACCTAAAAGATATGAAATTTTAGAGATATCTGAAATATCTCAAATTTCTGGATCCTGGATATCAAAGAGGTAGGGGGTATTTATAGAAAAACATTCCAATCCTTAGGACTTATGAAAAGTCTATTTTACCTCCAGACCGCCATGTGTCGATGAACGAGTGGAGCCACATGTCGAACACTCAATGGAGTGATGTGTCGACTTCTTAGTGGTGACACGTGTCACTCATCTAGTGGAGCCAACTGTCGGACATCCAATCATGCAACGTGCGGGGTCCACTCGTAGACTGTGGGACCCACTATGTGGGGTCCACCTGCAGGTTGTGGGACCCACGTGTGAGGTATACCTCGGGCCGTGGGGCCCACCTGTCGGGCTGCAAGTTGCGGGGCCTACGTGTGGGGTCCGTCCGCGGTCTTTTACCCTTTTTGAGTCTTTAGACCTATTGCCTCCTTCTGGGCCCTTTGGTACATATTGAACCTATCATATCTGAAAAAGTCTTAATATAAAAATAGAGTATTTTTACCCTGTTATCATTAGTCCTCCCAACTCCATGTGATATCTATTAATATCGCTTGGAGTTTACAAAGAAGCCAATATATGTGTCGCGTATGCCAGTGAGCAACTTTATAGTGCTAATGTTGGATGTCCGTAGGTCTTATTCCGTGATGCTGATGTGGACGTCTGTAGGTCTTACTCCGCATTTTGATAATATGGATGCCTATAGGTCTAACTCCGATTTTTTGATAATCTGGATGACCGTAGGTCTTACCCCACAATGTTGATTAAAATGAATGCCCGTAGGTCGTACTTCATGATGATATGAATGATCGAAGGTCTTACTCCGCGTTCTAATGTTTTTCGGAATAATGTCTAAATCACATGTTCATTCTTTTATTTTTAGGATAACGCTTCGATTGGATAGTTCGCGTGTTCACTCCGTGTTCAGAGCGACGCTTCGATTGGATAGCTGGAACGCTCACACGGACACATAAACATGCATACTTATATACTTTGAGTCCTTGCTTTACACATTGATATGTTGAATTGTTATTCTGCCCGAGTCGTCAAATCAATTGACTCAAGAGGATCATCATATATAGAACATGGCTTATAAGTTCCCCCATATATATACTTTGATATGAATACAAAAGTTGCAAACTCAAGAGCTAATCAATCACTAGGAGGTTATAATGTTGTTTTCCGCGACCCCTCACATCATTCGTGTTGGGCTTTATGTCGTCGGGACTAGGACTTCTGTCATTTCGTCCTCGTTTGCTATCGGAGGATTGGCACATTTCCTTGTGATCTTTGACGTACTTCTTTAGGCTCCTTTGACGTATCAGGGCTTCAATCTGATCACGCAAATCCCAGCACTACTCGATGTTGTGTCCATGGTCCTTGTGGAAGTGGCATCACTTATTTTTGTTCCGATTTGCTGAAGGAGTGGTTAGTTTGGATGGCTCTTAAGTTGAGCACACTCCGCTAGAAGGATATGCTCCTTAGTGGACGTGAGCGGGTTGTAACTTGTGAATCGTGGACCTGCCTTGTCCTGTTGGGGGGGGTGGGGTGAGGAAGACGAAACTTCCTGTCACTTTGTCTGGACTGCTGGGGAGCGTTCCTTATTCTTCTTTTCCGCTTTCCCTTCAGAAGTGGAGGGATACACGTGAGAACTTGTGCAGCACTGCCCTGTGTGTCAAGTCCTCCAGTCTCGTGAATTTTCGTACCCGAACCAACAACTCATAGTAAGAATTTGGAATGTCAATGGAAATGTCGTCAAAGAACTTTCCTTGCAGCACTTGAAGATGATTGCTGTCGTGGCCACGTCCTCGTGGATCCCTGGAATCGAGATATATGTCTCATTGAATCGAGACATGAAATCACGCAGACTCATCCGGACTCTACCTTATCTGAAATAGGCTTGACGATGCATTTTTTGTTATTGCAGAACTGGCAAAATGTGACTAAAAAACCAGACCTAGCTTAGCGATGTTGACAATCATTCCTGGACGAGAGACAATGGATAGCATCGTCGTGCCGAGCCCTTCAATATTGTGGGGAACGAGAGACAATGGATAGCATCGTCGAAGTTGTGAAAGCGCATCTTGCTGATGAAATTGGTTAGATAATCCTCCAGATCTATAGATACATTATACAAGCCGAAGCCCGGCATACGAAAGTAAGCAGGCATTGGATGTATGTGGATTTTCGGAGATAAAGGGTCTGCTGATTAGATGCTGGTTGTACTCTACCCTTCACAGAGCTCTATTCTCAGTTTTGGAGTGATTAGCGGGCTGAATGCGTCACGGTCTCAGCGGACTGACGGTCTTCTCTGGCCTCGCGCACCCGCACAGGTTGGGTCGGCCGAGTCGTGACAAAGTTCATCAAAAGTTCATATAAACGATCTAATCGTTCACTGAGTAAATTCATGGTCATCTGTTCTGTAGGTCGCACATCACTAGCGACCTCTCTGTTGACCATTTGCGGGTTAACACCCAATGTCTCTGGCGGGCTGAGTGCGGGGTTCGCGAGATGCGAACTGCCACGTGCCTCATCTTGCGGGATAAATCCCGCATTTCACAAATTGGTGGCCTGGATCGCAACCCGATCGTGTGAGCCTGGTTCCAAATTAAGAAGCCTTAGATCCTTCAAATGGGCGGCAAGCTAAGAATTTTTTATCGCTTGCCTCCTTGCTTGAAACCCACCTCTTTACTTGAAGAAGCTGGAAATTTTCCATCGCCCGAAGGCTCTTTGCTTGAAGAAGCTAGAAAATCTTCTATCACCTACAGTCGTGGATTTTAGTTCTAACTTCCCACATATGACGCCAAATGATAACAGTTGAAAATCTCGTTGTCGTCTTGTGCATCACAGTTACGTCAACGCTTGTCCTGTCACGTCAATCCTGTTCGCCAGATCGCAGGTCGCTTGGACGTCAGTCTTGTGATCTGTACAAGGAGAGCTCGTCGAAGAGATCTCGAGATTCTCCCTCCGATGCTTAAGTCAGTAACTTATTAGAGAAGACCTGAAAGATAGAAAATTTTAGAGATATCTGAGACCTCGAATTTTTTGATCCTGGATATCAAAGAGGTTGGGGGGTATTAATAGGAAAACATTCCAACCCTTATGACTTATGAAAAGTCCATTTTACCCCGAGGCCGTCATGTGTCGATGAACGAGTGGAGCCACATGTCGGACACTCAGTGGAGTGATGTGTCGATTTCTTAGTGGTGACATGTGTCCCTCATCTAGTGATGCCAAGTGTCGGACATCCAATCGTGCCACATGTCGGGCTGTTAGATCCACATGTGAGGTCCACCCGCGGACTACGGGACCCACTATGTGGGGTCCACCTACGGGGTTGTGGGATCCATGTGTGGGGTCTACCCACCCCAGGCCGTGGGGCCCACCTGTCGGGCTGCGAGCTGCGGGACTCACGTGTAGGGTCTACTCGCGGTCTTTTACCCTTGTTGGATCTTTGGACCTATTGCCTTCTTTTGGACCCTTTGGTACATGTTGAACCTATCATACTTGAATAAGCCTCAATATTAAAATAGGTTATTTTTACCATATTATCAACACGCATACAGGGTATACCCACAACATGAACAAACTGGCAAACCAGTGAATCAAACTGATCCCAATCAACAACAAACAGCTTATCCACGTCACTTCCATCTCCTTCACGTGGGGGTGTTGGTGTAGGGTTCCGGGTAGTTAGCCCGCTATCTATCCCAACCTCATTCGTGACAATTAAGGGTGGCTATAATCACCTATATTCACCGTCTCATGAGGGAAGTGAATACTTGATGTGTCCAAGTTCTAATTGGATCAATAAGATGACAAGTTCACTAGAGAGACCGGATGCCCTATCCGTGGGGTGGACGTTCGGGTCCTTAGGCATGAGTGTTACCAAAGCCCACAGTACATAGTATTACCAAAGCTCGCGGAACAGTGCGCTCGCAGCTCGCGAAACAGGAGAACAGTGCGCTCGCAGCTCATTTAACGACTAGTTCTGCAGTCATTGGCTTAACAAGAAAAATCAACCTTATGCAGTCAAAATGGATGTGCAGTTTGAGGTGTTAATCGATCCTAACCATGGATTTAGGATCCAAGACCTTCCATGTTGAAGACACAGCACAGCACAGCACATGCCTATCTGATCATCTTTGGGACGTCGTGGTTAGTTTTTTGTTTTTGCTTTTTTTTTTTTTTCTTTCTTCCTAGACTCTAGTTTAGGTTTTAGTTCTTGATATCAGTGATGCTAAAGTAAGCCGATGTATGCCAGTACACTGATTACTAACTTGTGAAACACATAAAGAACATATTCACAGAAAACTAGCTCACTGTCATGTAAAGAGTGCTCTTGAACAAGCAGTCAGGGAATGAATAATCTGAATGAGTTTGATTGTACATAATGTGAAGTGGGCACTCAGAAAACTAGGATCTATGATGTGGTTTTTTATATAGCTTTTATTCTTTGAGGAGAATATACCTTTCCTATAAAGAAATCCAGAATTTCTCTCAGTGACCGACTGCGAATCTAGCCAATGATCTTGTATACTATATTACATGCAAAGGGGAGGGCTTTCACTTTAGTAGTTTGTTCATTCGGTGTAATAATCACATAGATTGTCCCAATAATGAGAAGTGAAGGCAAAGTTTTCTTTCCTGTTTAGTCACAGGTTGGTTCTTGGATCAGCGGGGAGCTCATTTGGCACCAAGTCTTGGAGCATTCTTGTCAAAGTCTTAATTGGGAAGAAATTGTCTTTGATTGGGAAGTGACCCACTTGATTTTGTTGGTAAAGAACTTGAGCTTGTTCATCCTTCTTAAGGTTCTTCACTTTCAAAGCATTATATGATGGTGAAAATGTTGGTTCTTATTTTTGTCAAAGTCTTATTATGTCTTAGTACACTGGTTGAAATTCCATCTACTTGTTTCCTAAGTTGAATCTAATCTACCCTCTCTCTTCCTTATCTTCTACATTGTTACCAATATACTTTAATTTACTTTGCTGAATTATCAGTGTCTGTATGGAATCCCTTGAGCTCTTTTGCAGGGATCTGCTGGTTTTGCTTTTGGATTCTCACACTCTGTCTGGATATTGTGCTCCTCTTTTGACACTTATAAGTAGGGGTGTTAACAGTATGCAACTTCAGATTGGTTCATGATTAGTTCAAAAAAAGCTCAAAAGCTCAGTTAGGGTTGACTTACAGCAGCTCAGGTTACTCGAGTACTTTATGAGTTGAGCTTGAGCTTAGAATAATAATGGAACTTGTGGACCTACCTAATAAGTTTTTCTAAATTTTTTATAATTTTATACAATAAATTAAAAGAAAATAATAAAAAATAGCTAGCTACTTCTATAAAATAAACCTTTTTTTAGCTATTTTTGTCAAAACATAATTTTTCAACCAATGAAAGTGGGATTTGGACAAGAATGGTGTTTTGAGTTTTGACATTTGGACCCTACCCGACAAACCCCTATTAGATCCTTACTAGAAAGAGAATCCATTTCAACTCCACTCGGCAAATCCGACAAATCTATCCAAAAAAGCCCCGTACGGGACCAAGAGAAAATGCTAAAAAAGAGTTTTGCCTCTTGAGTAATTAGAAAAGAGTTTTACCTCTTAAAAAAGTTGGCTTTCCCTCTTATATACGTACGGCTAAAAAAGAAAATACCCGATATAGTTGGCTAGCGATTGTTCACATTGCTTTTCTCGTTCCGACTTCCGAGGCATCTTCTCTCCCCCTCCTTTTAACTATTGCTCGCTTCCTCTGATGCTCCGTTGGTGGTTTTCTCCAATCCCCTTGGTTGGCCCCGTCCAAGCTTTGGGTCAATGATTTGGTTTTTACGATGGCTGATGATGAGATTTTGTCCTCTTTTTTTTTTTCAGTTCGTTGTCGATGATGGTGGAGGTGATGATCATGAGGCTGTGACAATACCAGGAAACTCTTGTGTTACTCCCATGACTGATGATGACT
>JAOWBR010169598.1:0-11498 GCA_028571145.1 Dionaea muscipula
CGCGTCTTGCTTTCCTCTGCTGACTTAAGCATCGGAGCGGTCGTCCCGGGCTTAAAACCTCGGGCTTCCCTCTGACGCGGTTTGCTAGTCTTTCCAGGTCCAAGAGTTAATCTCCTTATTCCCGAAGCCGATTCAGCGTCGGCTTAGCTTGTTGAACCGGTTTTCCTTACTCAGACGACCGGAAGCGGTTCTCAAATCCTAGGTGACATCGCTTGGCTCATTTTCAGGCGATAACAACTATCGTTACCGCCACTTACCTTGTGAACCGCATGCCCTTCCGTGTCCTGAATGGTATAACTTTTATCTCCCTCTTGTTTCCCTCTGCACCCCTCCATCATTTACCCCTTCGAGTCATTGGCTGTGATAAGTCACATAAATGTGACTTATTCTTGCCCATTTATATAGTCCTTAGCGTGTCTACTATGTGTTTAGCTTAGATATTTGTGTTTTAGTTTTATATGCAATAATATTAATTACTTTTAAATAAGTGCTAGAAAGTCTAATTCGCATTTTATTCTTTCTATCTTATAACATTGACTGATTTGCATTTTATTCTTTGTTCTTTATATTACTCATTTTTGTTATTCTCTTTCGGATTTGTTGGCGTGTATCTGGGGGGGGGGGGATTTTATTCTGTTCATGTTTTCACCAAATAAAACACACGCCGAAGACCAAAGAAGGAAAAAAAGTCGATCCACTCTAAAAACCCTAAGAAGGAGGCAGTTGCTTTTCTTTCACACAATTGAAAGAGGGCTTTTCACAGAATAAAGAAGAGAAGGAAAGGAAGGCAGCGACGGCTCTGTTTGTGAACTCGCTAAGAGTCATCGAACTAGTTTTCCTTCTAGTGATAATAAATGTGATGTGTCGTTCATGAAAATTCATTTTAATATATGGGGGCCTGCTAAAGTCCCTACCTTGTCTGGTGCTCGGTATTTTATTGTCTTTATTGATGATTGTATAAGAATGGCGTGGGTATCCTTAGTCCATCATAGAAGTGAAGTTAGTGATAGGTTTCCGGAGTTTTATCAAATGGTGGTTACTCGGTATCAATGTTCTATCCGTGTCCTGCAATCTGATAATGGGGGTGAGTTTGTCAACTCTATTTGAGGCCGTTTTCTAACCCTCCATGGCATCCGCCACCAAACATCATGCTCCGAGACCCCATAACAAAATGATGTCGCGGAGCGAAAAAATCGCTAACTCCTTGAAATTGTTCGTGCTTCCCTGTTTGGCATGAATCTCCCACGGTCCTATTAAGGGGAAGTCTTGCACTCCGCAGCTTATCTTACCAATCGTATGCCCTCCTGTACTCTTGATTTTCAAACTCCATTTCAATGTCTTCGTTCTCTTCCCACTTTGCCTTCCCTCCCGAACCTTCAACCCCATGTCTTTGTGTGTATTGTCTATGTTCATATTCCAGAATCCCGGCGAAGCAAGCTTGATCCTCATGCTCGTCGTTGTGTCTTTATCGGCTATGCTGACACTCAAAAAGGCTATTGGTGCTATAGCCCTACTCTTCATCGTGTCTTTGTCTCCTTGGATGTATCATTTCATCAAAGTCACCCATATTTTGCCTCTTCCCCTAATAAACTTCCGGGTGGGAGTGGGAGTATTGGTGGTGAACTGATCCTAAGTAATATGGACTTGTTTGGAATTAAAGAGATTAATGGTGGAGGGGGAATCGAGCATCGGGTAGGAGAAGTAAATGTCCCGAGTACATCGATAAAGGGGGAGCATATGCTGCCGTTGGTGGGAGTTGAGGCAACATTACATGAGGACGGAGGACGGAGGACGGAGGGAGCCTAGTTCGATAGTGCATGGGGAGGCCGAGGGTTGTGGGTGTGCATAGGCGTGTTAGTGGCGGTGATAATCATAGTGAGGGCACTGATGATGTATTGTATAATGATGAGGTTGATATGTTGCCCCCTCTTGCGCCACAGTCAAGCCATGAGCCTCCTGACTCGAATATTCCCGAGGTAATCAAACCCTCTTCCTCTGTACTACCTTCTCGTTGTTCCTAAAGGTCCACCAAAGGAGTTCCAAAAAAATCTTGTGAACCATCTATTCCTAGTAACGTGCAGGAAGCATTGGATGACCTAAAATGGACTAAGGCCATGAATGAGGAATTTGAGGCTTTGCAGAAAAATGCGGCATGGGAACTGGTTCCGAGGCCTCAAGGGAAGAAGATGGTAGGGTGCAAATGGGTGTTTACGGTTAAGCTTAACCAAGATGGCAGTATTGACCGATATAAAGCAAAGCTCGTTGTAAAAAGATACACTGAGAAGTATGGGGTGGATTATCAGGAAACTTTTGCGCCGGTCACCAAGATCAATACCATTCGTATTTTGATGTCTCTAGCTGCCCAGTTTGACTGGCCTCTATGGCAGTTTGATGTGAAGAATGTGTTCCTCAATGGGGACCTAGAGGAGGAGGTATATATGGATCCACCACCTGGTGTGCAATATAAACAATCTAATGAAGGAAAGGTGTGTACACTACGTAAGTCTCTATATGGCCTCAAGCAGTCACCATGGGCCTGGTTTGGACGATTTACCAACTCTATGAAGAAAGTGGGCTACAAACACGGCAGTTCTGATCACACCCTGTTTGTGAAGTGAAAAGGGGAAAAGGTAACTGCACTCATTATATATGTGGATGATATGGTCCTAACTGGAAACGATGCAAATGAAATGATGGCTTTGCAACAACACTTGTCAAGAGAGTTTGAGATGAAGGATTTAGGGAATTTAAAGTACTTCCTGGGTATTGAAGTGGCTTGATCAAAGAAGGGTATTGTGTGGTCACAACGCAAATATATGTTGGATTTACTAGCAGAAACTGGAATATTGGATTATAAATCGAGTGAGGCTCCTATTGAGATGAACGATAAACTTGGGCTATCTATAGATCAGGTTCGTACAAACTGCGAATGTTACCGACAACTAGTAGGGAAATTGATCTACCTATCACATACCAGACCAGATATTGCCTATGTCGTCAGTGTAGTTAGTCAGTTTATGCAAACACCTAGCAGGGAGCATGTGGATACAATGATATTGATACACCGGTTTATGCCTCTAATCCAGTTTTTCATGAGCGGACAAAGCATATTGAAGTTGATTGTCACTTTCTAAGAGAGAAATTGCAAAGCAGTGATATTGTGTTGCATCATGTGAAGACTGGAGGGCAACTTGCTGATATCCTGACTAAATCCTTGTTTGGGAATAGGGTTGAGTATATTTATAACAAGTTGGACATAATTAATATCTATGCTCCAACTTGAGGGGGAGTGTTGAGAACAATGTGTTAAGTTTAGTGGACTTTAGTTGGTCTTAGTATTAGGCTAGGTTTATTGTGATATTTTATGTATGGAGGCTATGGCCCAATGTACCACATATATATATAATAAATGCCTAGCCTCTTTGGAGGTCTTAAGGCTATTTGGTTTGTTTTCAGTTTTCTGTTTTCAGTTTCTTGTTTTCTGTTCTAGATTTTATAAAAATAGAAAATGTGTTTAGTTTATAATCTCAAAAATCATTCTGACAAAATAAAAAACAGAAAATGTATTTGGTTTGAATTTTTTTTAAAGTTATTTTCCCTATGTAACTAATGACAAAAACACCAACAATCAAAAATAAAGATACTATATCAATACTAGTCAATACATGAAATGAAAACAAGGAATACAGATAAATTATCAACCCAAGAAGAAACAGGCCCAAGAAGAAACAAGCTGCGAATTCGAGGAACTCTTTAGCAGATTCAAGAGCATCTTGGAAGGAAACTAGGGCTTTCAAGGGCGGCTCACTCAAGGGCTCTTTGGCCTCTTCGATTTCCTCAAACATCGGGATGAGCAGCTTCAACCTCCTCGCCGAAGTGTGGCACTGCTCTTCACCCTGCTCGGGTACTCTGAAATCGATGATATCTCGTTGATTGTGTCGATCACTGTCCTCAGCAACCGATCCTTCTCCTCCTCCATTTTCACCACCCTGCCAATGCCTTCTTCAGCCAGCAACAAATTGAAAAAAGAGTATAAATCAGATAGATTGTGGAATTGGGGGAAACTTGAAGTCTTCTCAGATTACTTGCAGTGGGTTGAGGTGACTGGAGTTGGAAGCAAAAATCATCCTCATCATCGTCCTCGTATTCCTGAAAATTCAACCTCCGATACTCTGAAACCACGGCCTCCGATCTTGCTCCTTGCTCGCGACACTCGCGCCTCGCGGCCCGTTGTCGTGCTCCTGCTCGTCAGCGCTATGGAGGAAGAAAAGAAGGAGGAGATGGGAGAGAGATGAAAAAGAAAATCGAGAGAGAGAAGAGCAGGAGGCGGTGGCTAGAAATGGAGGAATTTTTTGGTCGTTTTCCGTGTTTTCATTTTTTGCTTGAAAATGCGGGAAACAGGTTTTCGTTGTTTTGAGTTTTTTCAACTTTTATATAGGATTGTTTTCTAAAAACAGAAAATGAAATAGGCTAAGCAAACACGTTTTACGTGTTTTAGAAAACAAAAAATGAAAAATGGGCTGAAAATGGCCAAACCAAACACGCCCTAAGCTTTCCCATTTTCCACTCACTTTGTCAACAATTAATATCGAAAATCAATCGTGTAAGGTTACGTACATGCTCACAGGGACTGCCCCTTTTTCAAAGTCAATTAATTGTGTACTGTAGTATAATTCTTCAAAATGTTCCAAGTATAAAACCATTTCATGGCCTCAATAGCTTAAGCTTAAACTATTTGTGGACTTGGTTCCTTGACATTGTTTAAAAGCCAGGTTTATGAAATGGTCACAAGTTCGAATCTCATGACCCCAAGTAGAAGCATCAGTGCATAACCTACGCTTCAACCTAGTGCTAATTTGCATGAGGGGGGTTTTGGAGTATAAAACCATTTCATAGCCTCATACCGATATGTGAACTTTTGGTAGTGGTTCCTCAAAAAAAAAAAAAAAAACTCAAAAAAGTAGATTTTGTGTAATTTATCCAAAAAAAAATCAAATGTTCATTGGAGAACTTGCACATCAAAACCGCAGCCTAATAAAGATTTTATGTTTCAATTTTAAAATTTTATGTTGCACACCCTCCAACAATGTTAGTTAAAATTTTCCGGTTTGTTTTATACTACTTCTGGATTACATATCTCATGGAACAATCTTCTACTTCATACAACTACCTTTCACACAATGAGTAGCATCTTCATATATTCCTCCACACCCACCCTGACCCATCATTTTGTACCATAGACCTTCAGTACTTGATAGAATCTCATATCGGTGGGATTTCTGTTTCCAAATGCACATCAACACCATCCCTTCCACCAATTTAGCCAAAAAGGCATTCCATATACTAAGTTTTTTTCCTACTAAATCTTAAACCCTTCAATTACTGCTACTAAGGTTCTAACTGAGTTATTGACTCTTTTTATTCCATTCACCAAAACAATATAATCAAAATAAACATACACCGTATGAATATGTGATCTTGTATGGGCCTGGATAATTCATTATAGCAGCCAAGGCAAGAAAAAAATTACATATATGGGATAAAAAGCTGATCCAACAGCCAAGCTTCAGCAGGAAAGATTAAGTCATCTCTCCTCTGTAGGTTTTTCGTCCCAAAAGTAACAATCCCCTCATACAAGTGTCACATAACTTCAATATAAGGGGAAAAAAAAAAAACTCCTATTTTCAAAGCACTCTCGTTAGTATCCTCACCCGCTGCATGAATTCATTCATCCTTGTCCTTAATGCACCTCACTGCATGAAATCAATTTTGTGATTGTATTCGTTTGAGGTCCCTGGAACAATGATTTGACATCCGCAAAGAGGAACCAATGTAGCATTCGCTCAGTTCACGCAAGATTGGTAGGCTTATTAATATACAGATCATCAATGGTTTAACAGTAATGACTAAGGTAAAGACAGACATACTATCGGAGTTAAATATATTCTCCCTCTTGGTGGAAGATACGCGACAGACGGTGTTCTTTTTTCCTTTTACAGAATTTTGTCTTAAGGTAAACAAAAAAAACAAATAATCAAGGAATGCAAGTCCTATTCAATTTGCGATGGTTCAGTGTGTTAGGATGTAATTAAGGACCACAGCCAGCAGCAATTTCAGAAACAAGGTGGTGATCACGTAAACTAATGCTTCAGTTTCTGCTACATTTTTAAGGAGCTCCTTCATTCACACTCAAAGAGATTACAGGGTTTGATGCTCCACAAGACCACAATGATTGCTATATTCCTTTTAGTTATTTATGCATTATGTAACGTTTGGAAGGATGTGTTATTCTCCTCCTTGTATCACTCAACTGGAATCAACTTCTTTAGCAACAAAGAAGGGACCAAATAAGGCAACTCCTATGCAGTTTATTAATTATTCAGATGATCAAGTGAACTCAAGTAAGTCACAGACAAGCAGAAGCAGAGACAAGAGATGAGACAAACACATAAGGTGCAAAAAAAAACTTCACATGAGTAAGATAGGAACATGAAACGCCAAAAAGCCTTATAAGAGTATCCTTCTCAAAGATGCTGACAACCTAATGGGAATCTCCTACTTTAACAATAAACATGATCTTCATGCATCCATCAACCCAAGTAAGGATTGATCCCTCTGGAAATATGGTAGCTTACAACACTCAAATAACTGGATGTAAAATGTTAAGTGCCAGTGGGATATCCAGATTCCATAAGTATAAAAAGTTTGCGCCGTTTAGTCCCATTATTAGGTATTGAGATAAATGGGCCTGAAATAGGAGTGAGAGAGCGAAGATGGACAGAGCAATCTACCTCATCTACCAATGATGTACTGAGCAATAATGGAAAAAAACTCCCAAGGCAGATAACATTATAAATAATCAAATGAGAGGGTATAAGGAAGCCTACCTGCAAGCCTCTTTTCCAGCTTCTGGACATAAGTCAGCATAACAGTAGTGTGGAGTATTACTACAGCATCATTCGGTAAGCCTGAAAACCAAGCAACAGAAAGGGTCTGTAATTCCACCCTGCAAATAATCTTCTCATTCTTACAATTCAAAAAATCTCCACCTTTTAGACCACCCTCTGGACCAAAGATAATTTTATCCATTTGATTTGGTTCAGCTATCAATACGACTACAGCAGCAGCACCTGTATGATAACAGATAGCAGAAATGTCACAAGAGGGTACCAGAATCCAATCAGAAAGATTATTCATTCAAAAGGCGTCCACAAGGTGAAATTAGCAAACAATATTTAACACATGCCTATGAAGCTCAGCACAATTAGAAATCCTGTCAGTTATATACTGTTGTCATTGCATTTGAATAGTGTTCTTAATTGTCTTTACACAAAAGAGGTTCTCACAAACCTTGGGTCTTGTAAGTATTTTTTGGGAATTGAAATATCTCGCTGCAAGTGTGGGATTTTTCTGTCCCGACGTAAATATGCTTTAAACTTACTACAGAATACTGGCATGTTTGGTACTAAACCAAGTGATAATCCGATGCTTCCCAGGGTGAAACTTTTGTCTACTAAAGGTGATGTGTTTGATGATCAAGATTGGTGGGTAAATTTAATTATTTTGCCATCATGCATCCTAATATTGTTTTCTCAGTGAATGTTGTTAGTCAGTTTATGTCTGATCCCCGAGTTCCTCATTGGGAAGTAGTTATGCATATTCTTAGATATATCAAAGAATATCCTAGTCGGGGACTGCTCTATAGTGATCATGGCCATAAACGTATTTAGGGTTTCTCTTATGAAAATTGGACTGACTCGCCCTCTAATCGAAAGTCCACCACGGATTATTGTGTATTTGATGGTGGCAATTTAGTCTTTTGAAAGAGTAAGAAGAAACCTGTTGTAGCTCGTTCTAGGGTAGAGTATTAGGCTCTTGCTCATATTACTTATTACCTGTGATATCACTTATCTCTGTCAGTTATTTGATGAGTTTGAGTATCTAGCCTCTCGACCTACTTAGTTATGGTGTGACAATCAGTCCACCATCTATATTGCGTCAAACCTAGTGTTCCATCACAGGACAAAGCATATTAGGCCGATTATCATTTTGTACGAGAAAAGCTCCAAGGAGGTAATATTGTGTTAAATCATGTGAAGACTATAGATCAACTTACCGATATTCTTACCAAGTTTTTAACAGGAAGTTCAGATGAGTTTATTTGTAACAAGCTGAGCATGATTAATATCTATACTCTGGCTTCAAGAAGAGTGTTATGAGTTATGAGTTTTGATTTATCAAGGGTTATTTAGGTATTTGACACTTGTAGTATATAAACCCTTTCGTCAATGAAGAAATGTAAGCTTTCGCATTACTTTTCCATCCAAATCTACAAATAGAAAGATAATTTAGCTTGTCCATCAATCTATCAATCTCCTATACCGATCAGGATCCTAATATGGGTTACTTTCTCCAGGGACGAGTTTTACTCCAGGAAACATAGGAGTATCACTCGGCTTGGCACCTATCATACCCATATCCTGTAAAAGGTCGAGAGCATACTTACGCTCAGATAGAAAGATCTTGCGCTTGCATCGAGCAAACTCGATGTCTAAGAAATACTTCAACTATCCAAGATCTTTAGTCTGAAATTACGTCTACAGAAAAGTCTTGAAGTAATCTTATACTATTAATAATAACAATAACAATACGACCACTTCCCATTAGCTACCTAACACACACAAAGATACATTCAGTACTAGAGTGTCTATAGAAAACTAAGTGATCATTTGCAGACATTTGCATGCTAAACTCCATCATCACCACAGAACTAAATCTTCCTAACCATGCTTAGAGAGATTGTTTCAAACCATACAAGGACTTTTTAACACACACAAAGATGCATCCAATACTGGAGTGTTTATAGAAAATTAAGTGATCTTTTGCAAACATTTGCATGCCAAACTTCATCACAACAGAACTAAATCTTCCGAACCATGCTCTGAGAGATTGTTTCAAACCATACAAGGAATTTTTCAACCGGCATGCATGACTTGACTCCCCCTGAGCAAACAAAGCTTGAAGGTTACTCCACATAGACCTCCTCAAGGAGATCCCCATGAAGAAAGACATTCTTCACATCAAGTTGATGCAAATGTCACCCGAGGAAGCAACAAGAAAAACCAAAAGACGAATAGAGTTCATCTTAACAATCGGAGAAAAGGTGGTGTTGGGTTAGCATCTGTAAATTAGTTTAATTGTATTTTGATGTTTGATGACTTGTATTGTATGATTAACAATTTCATCTAGCTCTGGGATCCTCTAGGTTGGTGGTGGCTTGTGGTAATTGGTGGTGGTGCGGTAGTGGTGTGCTGGCGAAGGTAGGTGGTTAAGGTTCTAGCGCAAAGAAGAGGAAGGGACGGCAGTGGACAGGAGTTAATTGCTCTAATACCATGTTGTCATTGCATTTGAATAGTGTTCTTAATTGTCTTTACACAAAAGAGGTCCGCACAAATATATATTTAATCTAATAGATCGCTCACAATGAGCCATAATCTAAACATGTATCAAAAGCCCGAAAACCTCACAACATGTACGATAAAATAAATTAGGTTACATAATTCGTATGCCAAAGCAAAATAGGACAACAATTTACCTTTTCCAGCCTCCTTCAGGCTGCTACATCTAATCCCTCCAAGCTTTGAAAACTCAACTGCAGAGGGACTAGCCATCTGAGTAAGAAACAAGGCAGCATCACATCAGCCAAGATCCAAGATTCAAAATCTATCCTCCGCTCTACAAGCAAATCGAGCATGCCAATAGTTTATGGCATACAGTTTCTCCACAAAAGCAAAAAAAAAAAAAAAAAAAAAAAACATTGTCGCCATATCATTCTCATTTAACATCACTACAAAACGCTAATTGTAAACTAATATGCTTGGCAATGTAACACAAAGAAATTAAGACAACTGACTATGCTAAACACCCTAAAACAACCGAAAAAGAAAGTAACAAAATATGTTTTTCCCACAGTTGAATAAGGTAAATGGCTGGCATCCTCCAAAATCCCTGAATATTCAAGATCATACTAGTGATCTCTTTTTAAGGCATAAGCCTGAACTCTTAAAGACTTACATTCATTGATATGGTATCAGAGCATACAGTACTACAGGTCACAAGTTCAAATCAAGGAGAGTCTAAACACATGTCACGACTTTGAATTCAAAAGAGTCGATGCAGGGTCCGGAGTAGGGTTCCTCGACGGGATAAGAAATATATCGTACAAATTGAATAATGAACCTGCAAAATATATGTCAAATCCAAAAATGGTAAAACAAATGCACAATCACAGCATCTACCACACCCAGTGATCATCAACACCACCCAGCAACTAGAAATTACAAGTATTTCATCAAAAGATAAATTTTCTCCTTTTTTTTAAATGCAGCAATCACATGCAACAGATTTCTGAAGAGGAAAAGGAAAAGTGCCTGGGGATCGAATGCTTGGACAGAAAAACCAGAGCGAAGCAGGGAAGCAGCCAACTCCAAGCTCAGCTCATCAAACCCAAAGAAACCAACCGTCTTCGCCATTTAGATTTTTTTTTTCTCACTGGATTGAGAATCTGAGGATGAATTTGGATTCAGACTCTAGCCTCGGAATCAACAGCTCAATTCGGATCTTTTTTCTTCCTCTTCCAACTTTAACTACAAAGCGATTAGTTTTGTTTTTCCACGGAACTCAGACGATACGTCAGAAGTGACGCAATACACATCAAATCACACAGGGAATCCACTGTCCATGCTTAAAGCAAGTCCAAAGGTGGAATGAAAATGTGGAGTGTGTCTATCAGTGGGTATAACGATTTTTTTTTTGAGTGCGGTAGTAAATTTGGAGTGTGAATGAAAATATAAGTTGATGAATAGTGAGTGTATTATGTAATAATTAATAGAGTGTGATGAATAGTAGTTTTAAAAGTATAGTTTTTTAAAAAATATGTAATGATGTAACGGGTGAATAGTGAGAGTAGTGTATAAAAAAAAATTTACTGTGAATAAAAATTAATATGGGAATATATAGTGAGAGAAGGATAGGTATTATTTTTTGAGTGTGTTTGTGTGGTTGCTCTTAGGATGTATTTTCGAGGTTTACAACCATGAATAGTAAAAAGTAGAGATTGTAAAAATTTTGGATTCGAAGGGAAAGATGTAAATGAGGTTGTATAATTATATTTAATTAAAATATATATTTTATTATCTTTTTTTATTTAATTAAAAAGAAATTGGCGCCAACACAATTTTCCGGTCAACACATTTTCCGCCAACATATTTCCCGCCAATACTTTTTTTTATAAATGTGACCAACATGATATGTCTTAATTGTACGTTTCATTACAAAACTTCCTCTCTAAATTACATATTATGGTTAGGTATCCTGATATTCTACAAAATATCTTCGATGATACCGACGACTCCGACGATAAAGACTTGATTCTCTTAGCTGCCATACAAGAAGAAGAAAATGCTCGTGAGAGACAACTTGTGCGTCGTCGTGGTTCT
>JAOWBR010169609.1:0-11497 GCA_028571145.1 Dionaea muscipula
AGCCTTAAGCTCTATCCAAGTCCTCACAGGTAGCTCTCCTGCTCTCCTCCTACTGGTACAAAACTGATCCCACCACATAATCGCATAGTCAGTGAATTCCAAAACCGCCAGCTTCACCTTTTGTTCCTCCGTGTAGTGCCTATTGTAAAACACTAACCCTACTTATTCTCCCACTCTAGATACAACTCCGGGTCGGACTTTCCCATAAAAGATGGCATCTTTATTTTTATCCCACTCAATGGATCATGCTCCCTATGCCTATTCCTCCTCACTCGGTCACTCCTATGACTACCCGAGGAACTCCCACCTCCATGGCTCCCATAGTACGCATCATGACCCACCCCATCATTATTAACCACCTGCTGCTGCGCCATACTACCCTCCTCAAGCCTCTTCATCCCCTCCGTCATGCTCTGCATCCTCCTCCTTATCTCAATCATAAATGCCCCCATGTCACCTCCCCCATTCTCTCCATTCTCACCCCCAGATATTGCAACAATTTAAACAGCACAAACAGAAAACAAAGAAATGTGTTTAATTGTTTTTGCACTCTAATTGGATTTTTCCCTCAAATAATCTCACCTCTCTTGCCTTTTTCCACTCGTTCTCACTTTCTAGGTTCTAAGAGAGCTAGCAATCAACACAGGCAGTTCATCGAAAAGAACACACGACGAAAAAATGAAACAAGGACAAACAAATGAATCACGACGAAAAAATGACGCGAAGGAAAGTAAACTAATGCAAGGACACAAGATTTTTTTTGTGAATTTTTTTTTGAAGATTGCCGAGTGGTCCAGCCAAGTGGAAATCTAACACACAGAAGACTTGGGTCAAACGTCCATAAGTCAATCTACTAATTCATCAATGAAGATGAACAACAATCTCCCCGAGACACAAGCAAAAAGGCCACAATGCCGAGCTATGCCAACCACAAAATCACACATGTCCAAGCAAATCAACCTATCATCATCAACACACTACATGTCTCATCATCACATCATGAAATACTCAGCCACACTCAACGGTGAAACTCAAACCCTCAATCACACAAGGAAAGACCAAAGCCCTCTCCGACAGTCGAAAGCTCGCCAATCTAAACAAGGACTGCTATCGAACAGACACCTCAAAGCTCACTTAAAAATATGTCCCTCAAAGTCATCCTACTAACGAACATCCAACTCTCTCTCCACCTATCAGGATAATCAGGAAAGTGCCGTAAAAGTTTGCCGACTCTTTTTTTTTTTTTTTTTTTTTGTACTTGCGATCCTCTTTTTTTTGTATTGCAAATTTTAATCGCCCCTTTTTTCTTTTCTTTTTTTGATCGACCTAGTCCCTTTTTTTTTTTTTTGAAGTTCGAGTCGCTTTCTTTTTTATTTTTTCTGGCACGAAGGGAAATCCCTAATTACAAGATTCAAGATTCAAGATGCGAAATTTTTTTTTGACGAAAATCGAACAAAGATGACGAAGACGAAGATGCGATAAACGGAAAGATTTGATTCTTTTTGACGATGAATTTAGACAAAACCTAAATTCAACATCGGATTTTTGTGACGACTCTAGATGATGACAAACACGAAGAAATCAAGAAGCAATGATGCAGAAAAGAATTCAAAAGACGGGAATTGAAAACTAACGGGAAAGATAGACGAGCCTGATTGAAGTTAGGCTCTGATACCTACTGACGCGCGAACCCAGCCGACCGGCGACGGGATCCGCTCGGAGCGAAAACTCAGACCGTTTCTTCAATTGACTCGGATGGACCCTTGACCCGACGAATCTATCATGGTTGAACGGAGGGAACTTGTCCGACACCCAAACGTATCAAGGAGACACGAACCAGAGGGATTAAGTGGCGCCATACTCGGATGCAGAAGGCCTAGTGATAAGCCGTTTGATCTCACCGGATTCCACCGAAAAGATCGAGCTCCAAGGAACTTGAAAAAGAGAAATCTCTCAATTGTCAATTGTCAAAGTGTTGAAAACTCAAAGTAATGTTACAAGGCTTTAAATAGCCGTCCAAAGCAAGAGAATCATAAAGGAAATAAAATTCCACGAGAATAGAACGCGTACAAGTCTGAAACAAGTCGACATGGCCGTGTCCACCATAAACATGCCCGTGTTCGACGTAAAACACGCCTGACCTAAAATTCCCGCACACGGCCGTGCTTAGAGAACACGACCACGCCCTGAAGCCGTGTGCGACACTGGAATTTTTGGAGCAAACAACCGAATTTTGGCATGGCCGTGTTTGTCAGCACGCCCCGAGGCTTCTGGCCGTGCCAAGCCAAGACATGGGCGTTTCGTGTCCGTTTGTCTCCGTGTCGCGCCGTGCTCATTCGTCTTCCTCCGTGGTAACTATACTAACGTTCCAAAAGCATCCGGGTTCGTCTCCAATCTTCCAAAGTTGAGTCAATGTGCGGCGCACCAATCCAAGATAAGCATCTTGAATCGCCTTGGCGCGCGCTCGATTCACTGGACCGGTGGGGATCAGCAATGGACCGTCGTCATCAGAGAGTGAGCCGGTCAGGATCATATCAGTGTGGCCTATGCACAGTTGAGGAATCTGCCCGGGCCCGGGTAGTTCTGCTTGGAAAAAGTGTGAAGGTCAGCCTTAGCCCGACGCACTTTATCCATAACGATTGTCCAATCCTCGCAGAGCATGGACAGTCAAGCAGGCACGTTCGTCAACCGCAGCCACTCACTCCAAAGGCTGATAGAGTGGAGAGAGCCGACCAAGAGGCATCGCACACAGCTATGGAATAGCGAGCTTTGCATCAGGCCGCAACAGTTGATCGCTTCAGTCCTTTCACCCGCGAGGTCCATGAGGCACCCTTTCCGATAAGGTTCAAATCGCCTCAGATTGACTTGTACGATTAATCAACCGATCCGAAAGATCATCTTTACGACATTGAAGTTAAGATGCAGTTGTTTGGGGTCGTGGACGCCATCATGTACCGAGCCTTCCCCGCTTCCTTCAAGGGGGCAGCAAGACACACTACAAAAAAATAGGAATTTACTGACGAACATTATTCGTCGGTAAGTCATCGGTAATTATAATAATCGTCGGTAACTTGTCGGTGCCTGTCGTCGGTATATTCTAGTCGGTAATTACCGACGACAAGGGATTTTTGTCGGTAGTTACCAACAAATATCATAGTTTGTCGGTATTCAGTCGGTAATTCATTACCATTTACAATCCGATGAATCACTTTTTTCAACGGTAATATGATGATAATTACCGATGACAATAATTTTCGTCGATAATAAACAGTCAAATAGACGTCAATGTATATTTTCTTCCGTTGGTAATATGTGGGTAATTACCGACGAAAAAAATTCTGACGGTAATTGACGTTCAAATATTCTCCGACGTATATATTTTCTGACGGTAATTCGTTGGAAATTACCGACTATTACTATAGTTCGTCGGTGATTGACCACAAAAATTTACCGACTAAGTATTAAGTGCGCTGGAGAATAGAAGTAAATTACCGACGGAATATCACAAACGCCGATAATATGCCGACTATTTCCTTGAAAATTGGCATCGGTTTTTACAAGAACCGTCACTTATAAACGCAATTTCCTTTTTTACAAAAAATTAAATGATGCTGCACTTATTTGAATAGGTGACGAAGTGAATAAAAACCGTCGCTAAAATAAAATATAGGCGACGGTATATAATTAAACCGTCGCGGTGCGTCGCCTATTATAATACTATAGACGACATTTTATAATCAAACGGTCGATTATTTTTTGATATAGGCGATGGTTTTATAATCAAAATGTCGCCTATTATTAGGATGAAAAACTTCGAACTATCGCCAGTGACTGGATGGTAAACTGTCGGTAACTTATGAAAATTTTGTCAGGAAAAATTTGTTTCCACGTCAAATCCCCCCTGTAAATATTAAAATTACCTGTATATGATACAAAACCTAAAACAACCATATATACCTATTGCACTTGGAAAATCCCGGGGGCGGTCCGCGCCCAAAACCTTCCAAGGGCAAACATCAAAGTCCCGGTCCGATCGGGATGGAGCTGGCTCCGGCCGACGGAGAGGACCTATAACGCCCGAAACCAGGTGCTACCGGCGATAACCCGTGGGGTGAGCCACGGGTCATTGAAGCCAAAAGAATGAGACAGAAACTAAAATATATCAAAGCATGGGGTGGGAAAAAAGAAATCAACCATCATGTTAGGAAACATTACAGTATATAAAAAAATATACATCAATACACTTCTAGTCCCACAACGGGGATCAAGACCACCAGAAGGACCATCTGGTCCAACAGTAAATCAGAGTGTGCCAAAAACATCATGACATGCAGTGGAAAGGACAACATAAAATCCTAAGAGGTCGTCACCGCTCCCCGCCGCATCCATCTATCAAATCAATGGTCATCTGCCAAAACGAGCAGGGGTAAAATTCATCAGCCATCACTAGCTGGTGAGTTGAAATACGGATAAATAGTAAATGATAAAACTAAAACATGCAACGTCATGATAATGGAAAGATATCACCATTAATACTAAATCCGACGGAGAGACACACTCCCCCAAACGTAAAAATGATGATCATGAATGAAATTTGCCATATAAAAGTTCACAAGCCATAGGGATCCCTGAAACCCAAACTTAATGTGCATTCCGATATGGCCCCGTGAACATGCAACATCAAGCGGGACCGTCCTAGTCCTCCTGCCGCGAACATGATGATGTAAAGGCGTTGTGACACCCGGAGGTGGCCTTGGTTTCCCAAATAAGGGAAGAACTACAAGAACTTACCAAATCCATATCACGAGTCCATAAAACTAGCCACCAAAGGCTATAAGCCTGAAAGGTCCATGCTATTAAAACTGCCAAAGGCTATAAGCCTGAAAAGTCCATACTATGCATAACATCACAATAAACTATCATGACATATCGGTCGGAACAATAAAATCCCATAAGATCAAATCAATACATTCACGGCATATATCAACTGTAAGTAAAACAATGTGAAAACATGTAAAAATACTTATCTTTCATGTACCATAATCCATACATCAACTCACCTGAACAAAAGATCAATCAATAAATCACCAAAGTCCTCAACCGAGCATAAGTTGCTCTACAGAATCAAAAATGGTTCTTGATACAAAATCATGGACAAAAGTCTCAAAACCCGCTCATCGGTCAAAACAAACAATTCACATCCTAAACAACCCAAATCATCTCAATCAATGCCTCAGAGACCCTCTAAAACGGGTCCTGGGTCATCCCCGACCCTCCTTATCAATCCCAAAAGAAATGGAAACGAACGGAGAACAATCCTTCAAAACAACCAGAATTTCGGCCGATCGGTTCCCAGAAACCGATCGACCGGTTTCTGCAACCAGAGAGCATGCCTAAAAGCCGGCCGGCCAGATACCAAAACCGGTCAACCGGTTATGCTGTGATCTAAATCTGCAGAAAAATCAGATGCTCGAACCCCTAACCAAAATCGATTAAAGCACCAACTCAAAGCCTCAAACACGTTTTAAACCATGAAACAAAACATGCTAAGCCTATCAACACCTTTTAACACATGCCAAATACAAAACCAACACCACAAAAATCCATCAAACACATGATTCCATGGAAACAATGAAATTAAACATAGTGGTTACCTTAAACCATGAGGATCAATGAGCCAAATCCTTCCCCAAGTTGACCAATGGGAACCCTCAGCAAGATCGAGCAAAGCTAGACAAAATCTCCAAGGAAAAATGATGAAATCCTCAAGTCTTCCTCACTCCCTCTTGAACTCTCTCTTCTCTTCTTCTTTCCCTTGATTTCTTACGGCCAAAAGGGCCAAAAGAGGCTGAAACCAACCTTAAACACACGTCAACCACCTCCACAAAACCGCTCCTTCAAGCAACCTTTAATTAATCAAGTGGCCAAAATCTCCAAGTTCAACCACTACATCTAACCAAGCTAACATCCTCAAATCATCACTCACGCATGGTAACCTCGTCCGATCAATCACAAACTCATCACCAAAAATCACGAAATCACAAAATGTTCAAAATGAACCCAAACTCAAAATGTCAAAAACCGTCATATCACAAATCGACTAACCGGGAAAAATTCGCAGAGTCGGCATACGTCAATATGGTACTTAATGTTCAAGTCTCATCATATCGGTATAAAAATATCGATAGTACAGAATGCAATGCAAAAAGTAGCTAAAAGGCCATATAAAACCCAATAACACTATTCACAAAATCATTATTCACCGAAAAACTGAAAATCTCTAAAATGATATAATGATCATAAATAAACATGAATCAATTTAAAAATGAATATAAAAGTACAGGGTATAACATTCTACCCCCTTAAAAAGATCTCGTTCTCGAGATCGAAAAAACAGATGTGTCACCCAATGAAAAGATATGGGTATCTCTTAAGCATCTCCACCTCATGCTCCCACGTGGCCTCCTCTACATGTTCTGATCCCAACAACTGTCTCTCACCCACCTCAACAAACATACTAGGAATCAACATCTCCTATCAAACCGTGCCTCGAATGGTGCAACTCTAGAACTCGAATGTCTACTATCGTTGCACGCAAACTCAATCATCAGCAAGGCAACCAAACAAACGGGCCAACCTGTCCAATGTGAAAGTCTTCCTGATAGCTAAGAAATGAGAAGATTTTATGAGTCTGTCAACAATCACTTGACCTCATCATGGCTTCTCCTAATCAAAGGAAAACCCCTCATAAAATCCATAGCAACGTGCTTCCAGTGGAAAATCCTCCCTCATGACAAAGCATTACAATCCTCGAAATCATCTAACTGCCTCCGAAATCCCGATAAGCTACAACTCAAAGCTCTAACCTCCTAAACCACAAATGATTCTAAACTATTTCATGTTACTAGTTGCTCGAACAACCCTAACATGAAGACGTGAAAGGCATGCACCTCTGAAAGGACTACTAGGGCAGCACATCGCAAGAAACCTCATGGACCCGAATCAATGACACTCAAAATCTACTTTAAACTTCGTCACATCATCCCAAAACAGAACAATCAGTCACCCACAAGAGGGAGAAAGTGGTCACAGTCCATGTCAACCAATATCATGAACAATGCCAAACTGGTCCATGTCCAACAAGTTAAACGGACATCGCACAAGAACCATGAACCTCAACTAACCCCAGGTCAAACCCGTTAACATAATTGAGCATCCCTTACTCCCGCACGGCTAAACTAGCCAAACCACTGAAAGATCTCTTACTAGGTGCGTCAGTCACTACCATACACAAAACATCTAACTTTAATCTCAAGTACAATCAGAACATGTGCGAAAACCCAACAAGCTGAACAGGCCCACAGCTCATGAATTAACCACTCACTATCCTCACATCAATCCAAACACAAATCCCTTACTAGGTGAATCAATGAAGCAACCAATCCAGATTGAATCTCCTATAGTATCCTATCAATCTCGGAAAACTGCGTACCTTAAGCATGTCCTCTGATCTCCTCCGATCCATCCAACCCATCATATCTTCTATCTTCCTAGGTCAACAACAGATGAAAAAGCTCGCCAAGCACAAGTGATTCTTGCCCGTCCCGGTAATGTGCTCCTTATAAACGGTATGGATCAAGTTTCACTTGTTTTGGTAACACTCTCACACCTAGTCACCTCAGGTCCAACTCCTCTTATGTCCAAACCAAGGTCGCATCCCAATCTATTATCACCACACCGTCTCCACTCTCACCCCGTCTATTGCGCCATCACCTTAGTCACACATGACCAAGGCAAACAAAATCTATCTATTATGAACTCTCACTTCGTGAACTCAACGATAAACTACCACTGCTTCAAGGTCAACAACACCAGTCTAAGAAGCTCATCAAGGATCTCTTCGCTCCTAGTGAAGGTTACACATATTCTAAAAACATCGCCATAACGGAAACGGTCCTAAACCAGGATCGATGCCCTAAACCCCCTGCCCACAAGGCAACAAAAATAAAAGTCCATCCAAAAGGCCAAACAAAACTTAAGCCACGCAATCTCAATAGGATCCATCTCAGTCATCCTCAAATGATGATACTCAAATCTCCAGTAAAATCTAGAAAATCAAAGTCCTTAACACTGGTAAAGGTCATTACCAAGGAAGGAAACCTGGTCGCAAGGGAAATCATAAGGGTCACTCGGTGATTAGTACCGAGTCCCATGAATCCGTTCATCCTCAATACTCAGGGCAGGAATCCAATGGTGAAACATATGTCCTTAAGAGAAATCGTCTTCAACTCACACAATCGAGCAAAAGCTCTCTTAAATCATCAAACGTCATCCAGAACAATGTCTTAAATAAAAACCTCGCATCAAAAGCTAAAAAAACAATCCTCACCTCTTTGTCCGCTAGAAGACTAGGAAAAACCTCAAGAAAATCCCCCCCACGAGTCGACCACAAGGAGAGATTGTCCATTCACCCACTCTATCATCATACCGAGGACAACAACCGCTAAGAGTCCCAACAACCCATCCTCAAAAGTTCCCTAATCAAGGAACTGAAATCACACCCACAAGTCGTTTCATCCTAACACTATAAACTCAACAACTGTCTCATTGGTCAAGGCAAACCAAAACTCCGCTTCAAGGAATAATCTAATTAAGCTTGATGTCAGGCAAACCATATCATGCCCAAGATGGTGTCAAAATCACACATGTCCAAACGCATTAAGTCCACCGGCATCAACAAACCATACACATCCACAACACATACTCGACAGCCCTAGTCATTCCTACCGAACTACCAACAGAAAATAAAACCATTAGCTTACTTATCAGGAAACTCTAAAAGCACAGGCAAAGCATGCCAAAACCTGGAGAACCAAATGAGCACGAAACATCTGAGTTAAACAACACCCGTGCAGGTACAAAAGAAATGATAAACGTACCTTGCACCACAACTGGGGAAGCGTAAGCATCCTCCTGAGTTAGAGCGTACACTCTCCCTAGTGCCACCTGTTGTCCAGAGGTGGAAGCTGATCCTCTCCCTCTCCCTACCGTCTGTTGAACAACCTGCTGGGGCGGCCTCGAAACAGTGGGGGCAAAAACTGCAGGGTGTCCCTGACCCTAAAACTGAGCTGGAGCATGATACTATCCCTGGGAGTCCCTTTGTCCCGTCGAACTCTGCCATTGGATGAACCCTGACTACTACCAAAACTACATGCAGAAGCCCATTGTTCCGACCTCCCACAAGCATGGCAAATGATGAGCATGTCGTCACAACGTACCCTAAATGAATATTTCCTCCCACAACGTCGGCATAGTGTCCTCTAAAACTGGGAGGAACCTGATTGCAATCCAGATCTAGACTGAGACTGCTGTGGTCCTATCTTTAATCCTCCCATCTTCCCCTAACTAGGAGAAGAAAATGTCTCCCTCGGCCTCTTAGGGTATAAACCCCTCTGAAGGTAGAGACCTCTCTCTACTCCGGTGGCTCTCTCCACCATGTCTGCCAAAGATGCACATCGAAGTCTACGAATGGTCACCTGCAGGTCAAGGTTCATACCCTAAAGGAAAAGAAACATCTGATCCTCCTCGGTGGAAACCAATTCGGGAGCAAATCGCGCAAGCTCATGGAACCTCGCCTCGTAGGTAGCAACCGACATCTCTTCCTGTCTTAAAGTTAGAAGCTTCATCTTCTTCTGAGCATTCATCTGGGCGAAGTAGAACTTCCTCTCAAACTCCACAAGGAAAACTTCCCATGTCAAGTCCCCAGGGTGGGTCACAAATCTCCTCTCTAACCCAAACCACCAAAACTCTACTGAGTCCCTCAGCTGATAAGTTGCCAAGGACACCCTATGCTCCGATGGATAACCAATTCACTTTAGGACTCGCTCGAGCCCCATCAACCAATTACTTATTTCCATGGGATCAATTGAGCCAACAAAAGTCAGGGGTTTGACCCCCAAAAATCGATAAAAAAGTCTCCCCTGAAACTACTCGTCAGCATGGGCCACCACCGCCGGTGCAGGAGCAAGTAATGCCCTACTAGGAACATGGGATATAATGGGGTCAACCCTCCGTGGGCGTCGAACTTCAGGCCCCTCTTTATCATCATCATCCTCCCCCTCTCATACCTCGTCATCACGAGCATACGCATTGTGATAACCCGTGTTAATTTTAAGCTTGTTTGGGTTATTTTATTAAACCCGACCGGCTTTTATATTAATTCATGTTATTTTATTCTCGAGAATCCTTCCTAGCCCGACTGATTAGGGAGATGCGGATAAGGACTTGTATGATGGAGACCTGGGTTCGAGACGTGGTGGAGGCGTTTTGAGATTTTAATCTCTTTTTGAGAGGGGAAAAGTCTCTTTTGCCCCTCATTGAATTGAGAATTAGAAGGGTCAGGAGTTTCACGTAACTCCTTTCTCCTCTCCTCTTCTCTTCTTCATTTTTCTCCTCTTCACTTCCTCTTCTTCTTCTCCTCTCTGTTCAGTGGCAGCAGCTTTGGGAGGTGGAGGAGACCGGCGATTGGCCATTGGCGACGAGGAGACTAAGCTCGATTCATCCGGGTAAGGTTTAGGATTTATTTTTCCCTCTTTCCATTGATTTAGGGATTTTTGATGAGGGTGATTTGTGACCGGATGATTCTCCCTTTGTCTTCTTACTGTTGGTTCGTTAGTGGCGATCAATAGGACGTGTTTGGACTGTCCGTTGGGTCGTTGGCATCGATTTCTCGATTCCGGGTAAGGTTTTTACCCTTTTTGCTTTGATTAGTTTTTCCGATGCATGATATTCGTTTGTGGCATGATCGGGGTTTGATTAGCATGCTGATTAGGTGTATTTTGATGTTAGAGACTTGTTGAGATTTATTTGGTTGCGTTTGGATGGGTATTCTGCAGTTTGGGTATATTAGATTTCGGTTTCGCGTTTGACAGATTCGTCTCCTGCAGATTTCTGCGGCGAGAGACGTCCCCAGGGACGTCTCCTGAGAGACGTCTCCTGGCTGTTCTGGGCGTCTGTTTCAGTTCCCCAGTGAGTGGGGGGACGTCTCTAGGGACGTCCCCAGGACCTGTATTTGGTTTTCTCATGACTTATACCCCATGCATTGATCATGAATTGTTCCCGTATGACTCCTAGGCGATCTAGAGGAGATTTTGAGCATGTTTTTAGGTTCCTCTTGGGTCGGGGTAGAGGTAGGACATGCTAGGCATTTTGTATAAGGTTTAACCTTACTTGTGCATGATGGACATTGTTTTGGACCGTTTAGTGAGTTTTCTCCGTATTTGCTCACGTAGGTGGTGACGTGACAGTATACGGTGTGTGGTGATCTTTTTAAGCTCGTGATTTACTTTTGCTGGACACCAGGTGAGGGGTGTACACAACTCTCCACTTCTTTCCGTCTCCTATGCCTTTATCTTTCTTCGGCCTTTCATGATACCACCATTTATACAGTTCATGCTCTGTATAGTCTGTTTACTCGTTGTGCTGTCCACTCTATGTT
>JAOWBR010169620.1:0-20592 GCA_028571145.1 Dionaea muscipula
TGTATTATTTTTAAAATTTTAATAGACAATTAGTTACTATTTTTTATATTTTTAATTTTTAATTATTGTTCAATGTTGATATTTATTTTTAAAATATCTTTTTTTTTACGCCTCGCTTCGATCAGGTGCGCGCCTGCGCCTTGCGCCTAGGCTCCACGACCCTTGTGGGCTTCGGTGCGCCTTGCGCCTTTTAAAACACTGATCGTGATAAATTGTAACGAGAAAGAAAGGGACGAGAAATGGAGGAGTATTGGATGAGAAGAATTTGTCTGTAACTAACAGATGCATCATATGCTTAAATGAAAATACAAAAGATAGCTAATCTTGGGGAGAAATCTAATTGTTGGGAAAGATATTTGGAAATAATATATGTAACTAACAATATCTATATATCTAACAACTAGCACTATATCCGTGCCTTTGACACGATAAACAATCCACCACTTAAATTAGTTAAAAAAAAATATTTTTTTCTATATTTTTTCTCCATCTCTCTCTTCCCTCTCCCTCCCCTTCTTTTTTCTCCATCTCTCTCTCCTTCTCCCTCCTTTCCATCTCTCTCTTCCAAGTGGATCCTCACTCTTCAAAATATCTCTCTCACAACTTATCTCTATTTTAAAATCTTCATCCAATGTAATATTAATATCTATTTTTTGGAAATATTCTTAAATCTCCTTTGATATACTTTGATAGGCTGATGCTTTACTTGTGCAAAGGCCATCTCGATTCTGTAGGATTTCAGCAGAAGTATCCGTTGAAGCAGCTTAACTGCAATGTCTTCGATAAGAGTGCTAAGATTGGGCCGTAACATTTCCCCCGTCCTAGAAATGCCCTTGTCCTGAAGGGTGAAGGAAGGAAACTGTTGTTGGAACTGAAGGATGGGTTCCCACATTGCCTTAATAGGAGATCTGTGCTGCCAATGAATGAGGATCTCATGAATTTCGGAACGAACTCGGTGATCTAGAACTGACCGATTCTTCCATAACAGAAAGGAGAGCCGTGTAGATAGGTGGACCATCATCCACCTCCTTCTTTAATTGCGAAACATGGAAAACTGGATGAAGTTTAGAATCAGCTGGAAGTTGGAGACGATACGCTACCTTTCCCACACGCGCCAAGATAGGAAATGGTCTAAAAAACTTGGGTCCCAACTTTTGGTTGTGTTTTGATATGTTAATATGCTACATAGCTAAGGGTAATTTAGTACTTTGTGTGTAGTAATATATAAGGGTTTATCCCTTGGTGAATGAAAACTAACAAG
The DNA here is from genome assembly GCA_028571145.1 of Dionaea muscipula. Taxonomy (NCBI): domain Eukaryota; kingdom Viridiplantae; phylum Streptophyta; class Magnoliopsida; order Caryophyllales; family Droseraceae; genus Dionaea; species Dionaea muscipula. The sequence continues at coordinate 1,262 of JAOWBR010169620.1, forward strand.
CTATTTATCTCATTGCCTTCTACAACATGGTATCAAAATTGAAGGAAAAATCACAGCCCTAAACCCAAATTGACTGCTGCCGGCGAGCGCCCCCGCCAACGACCGTCCCAGCCCACTCACCGACGACGCCCACCAGCACCAGTTGCCACCAAAACACCCTCCAATACGGTAAACCTTAGATATCACCACCTCCCTTTTCTTCTTTTTCAAATCTACTCCAAACCATTGACCGTATCATCGATCCAACCACATAGGACGACTGGGTACCTCGAGTCGCCACCGTCGACATCGGCCGATTCACTGGCAGGCTTCCCACGTGCCGCCAAGCGCGGCCCACGCGCCGCCCACACGCCAGCAAGACTTCCTTCGGGCAGTTTCATCTTCTCGGTCTCCTGATCATGTTTTCCTATGTCCTCTGATTCGTCCTCTTTCCTAATGTTTTTGACGTTGAAGTTGATTGACTTTCCACCCATGTGCTTATTTGCTTAGTTGTGGCGCTACCGTTGATGTGTTTTGACGGCTGGTTGATTGTCATTCATACTATTGCTGCACATTGACTTGATTGAATAGTTGTTGGCTTGCGGATCGGTGCCGATTGGATGCTTCTCTTTCTGCTTCATAGTATTGATTCTCTAGCCATTTGACCATCGTCATTGACATTGGTTTGGTTTCGGGGCCTCGTGATTTATTGATATCGGTGATTGGTTCATTCGATTGGTTTCGATTTGGGACGTTATATCTCCTCGGTTCATTGCTTATGATATACTCCTATTGGTCATTCCATGACGATTGGTATCTGTGTTGCTCGTGGCATTCGATTACATGTCTTTCCTTTGCCCCTGTTGACTTGACCTCCTTGCTGTGGCTTTGAGCGATGTCCTCTTCTGTTTGTGGTCGACGCCTTCATAAAGGCATTATTTGTTGGGCTTATGGCCATACAAGTCATATATGTCCTCAATGTTGGCACTTGCATGACCATTCTTCTATTGGTAGTAGCCTGCATCGAATTCAGCACGTTCCTTCATCGGCTATTTTGGGTCAATCTGTACCGTCTGTTCAGTTCGTTCATTCGGCCGCCTATTTGTCTGTATCTTCTAAAGACTGGATTATTGATTCTAGGGCATCCGATCATATAACTGGCTCTCTTCATTTGTTGAATGACTACTGTTCTACCTCCTTATACCCTGATGTGCAGATTGCAAATGGCTCATATATATCTATTCGTGGTGTGGGAAGAGTTCCAATGAATCTATTATCTATCAGTGCATTGGTTCGCAGTCATCATTGTCGTATTTTGTTCTGATTCTTGTGAGATTCAGAATATTACTACGAGCCAGGCGATTGGTAGAGGTCGTCTTACCTCTGGAGGGTTGTATGTCATGGAGAATGCTTCCTCCCTAGTTGCTTCTCCTCAGACCATCTCCCCAGCTCTTGATCTTTATTGTCGACTTGGCTATTTTGCTCTTTCTAGTCTTAAGCGATTGTGTCTTGAGGCTCAGTCCTTGTCCAGATTATTTTGTGAAGCACATCAGTTTGCTAAACATCATAGAGCCACATATCTACCTCGGAGTGATACACGAGCTTTTGCTCCTTTTGAGCTAGTATATTCTGATATCTGGGGACCGTGTCCGGTCCCATCTCGTGCAGGCTTCCGCTATTTTGTGACTTTTATGGATGATTATTCTCGTATGATCTGGTTATACTTATTGAGATTTCATGGTGAGTTTTCTGTTTTTTTCGCTTTTTTGTGCTGAGATTCGTACACAGTTCTCTGTTCCTGTCCGCATTCTTCGTAGTGACAATGCTCGTGAGTACTTCTCCTCTCAGTTTACATCCTTCATGACTCAGCGTGATATTATCCATCAGTTTTCTTGCCCTGATACATCTCCTCAGAATGGGTCACGGAGTAGAAAAATCGGCATTTATTGGAGGTGATTCGGGATCTTATGTTTCAGACTGGTGTGCCGAACATGTTTTGGAGTGAGGTAGTGTTGACTGCTATTTATCTTATAAACTGCATGCCATCTTCTGTTCTTCAGGGGCAGATTTCCTATAGAGTGATTTTTCCCCATCATCTTTTGCATCCTTTGCCCTTACGGATCTTTGGTTGTACTTGTTATGTACGCGATATTCGGCCTGGTCTTACTAAGTTGGATATTAAGTCTTTCCGCTGCATCTTCTTAGGCTACTCTCGGACACAAAAGGGATATCGGTGCTACTCACCTGCCCTGGGGCGTTTTTGTATATCTGCCCATGTCGTATTTGATGAGGCTATGCCATTTGGTTCTTCCTCTTCCACTCTTGAGCGGTTATATGAGTCTTCTACAATGGATGATATTCTTATATATAAGTTGACTCCTGTTACATCAGTATCTCCATCAGTTACTACACCGGCCTCTTTGTCTGATCCAGTCCCTCCACCTCTTTAGGTCTATACTCGGGGCCCTCGTTCTGTGATTTCTTGGGATTTCGTCGGTGCTCCTGCACCAATCCCTGATGGTCCTGCTGCCATTGTTGACCCTACTTCCTTGCCATTGGATTCCTTCCCTTTGGATTCCTCACGTGCTGCTTCTCCGCCCTCAGATTTGGACATTCCTATCGCTTTGTGAAAGGATCAGTGCAGTTGTGCTTCATATCCGATGTCTGCTCATATTTCCTGTGCTGATGTGTCTCCTTCTCACCAGGCCTTTGTTTCTGCCTTGGACTCTATCTCTCCACCTCGGACCTTATCTGAGGTTGTTGCTTCTCCCGGCTGGCGCAGGCTATGACTGAGGAAATGGACGCCCTTGAGGCTAATCAAACACGGGATCTTATTCCTTTACCTCCAGAGAAGCGGACTATAGATTGTAAATTGGTTTACGTTGTGAAGGTGAATCCAGATGGCTCTATTGCCCGTTTGAAGGCTCGTTTGGTGGCCACAGGTTATGCTCAAGTGTACGACGTGGACTATACTGACACCTTCTCTTCGGTAGCCAAGATGGCCTCAGTTTGTCTGCTTATCTCTTTTGCTGCTTCTTCTCGATGGCCTTTACACTAACTTGATATCAAGAATGCCTTTTTTCATGGTGATCTGACGAAGGAGGTTTATATGGAGCAACCTCCCGGGATGCTTGCTCAGGGGGAGTTTGGCTATGTGTGTCGGCTGAAGAAATCCTTATATGGGTTGAAGCAATTTCCTAGAGCATGGTTCGGAAAGTCTAGCTCTATGATTTCAGACTTTGGTTTGGGAAGGTCTGCCAAAAACCATTCAGTATTCTTTCGTCACTCTAGTACTGGTTGTATTCTTCTTGTAGTTTATGTGGATGACATTGTTATTACTGGGAGTGATAGTGCAGGGATTGCTTCTCTAAAGAGTTTTCTTCAGAACCAGTTTCAGACTAAAGATCTTGGCTCCCTGAGATATTTCTTGGGTATTAAGGTAGCTCGTTGTAAATGGAAAATCTTTTTATCTCAGCGCAAGTATGCTCTAGACTTGCTTCAGGACACTGGTATGACAGATGCAAAACCTAGTGATACTCCTATGCTCCCAGGATGAAGCTTTCGCCTGAAGATGGTAAGGTGTGTGCTGATCCGGATAGATACAGACGACTAGTAGGAAAGTTGAACTACCTCACCATTACTTGCCCCGATATTGCCTTCTCTGTCAGTATGGTTAGGCAATTCATGTCTGATCCTCGAGTCCGTCATTTGGAAGTTGCCATGCATATTCTCAGGTATATTAAGAGACATCCTAATCGTGGCTTACTCTACAGTAATCATGGTCATTAGCGTGTAAAGGGGTTCTCTGATACTGATTGAGCTGGTTCACCATTTAATCGGAAGTCCACCACGGGTTATTGTGTGTTTGTTGATGGCAATCTAGTCTTCTTGAACAGCAAACAGTCTGTTGTAGCCAAGTTTAGTGCCGAGTCTGAGTATCGTGCCTTAGTCCATTTGAGTAGTGATGTCTCCTTTCTTCAGCAGTTACTTGATGAGTTAGGGTATTCCTCTCCGAGACTTGCTCAGTTGTGGTGCGATAATAAGGCAGCTATTCATATTGCCTCAAATCCAGTATTCCACGAGCGTACGAAGCATATTGAGGTGGATTGCCACTTTTTTTGAGAGAAGCTCCAGAAAGGAGATATAATGCTGAGCCATGTGAAGACTTGTGATTAACTTGCCGATATTCTCACCAAATTATTAGCGGGGGGTTGAGTTGAGTTCATATGTAATAAGTTGGACATGATCAATATCTATGCTCCAGCTTAAGGGGGAGTGTTATGATATGTATTATGCTACATAGCTAAGGGTAATTTAGTACTTTGTGTGTAGTAGTATATAAGGGTTTATCCCTTGGTGAATAAAAACTAACATGCCATTTTATCTCATTGCCTTTTACAACAGGTTGCGACGAGCAGCAAGGGATAATTGGCAATACGACCGTAACTTGAGAAGGACCCAATCCCCTACTGTAAATGTCCTGTCTTGATGATGTCGATCATAGATTTGTTTCATTCTAGTTTGTGATGTGGCAAGATTAGCCTTTACCTCTTGAAGTATTTGGTCCCTATCCATTAACTCTTGCTCAATAGCTGTGATGGTCATTGTTCCGGACATAAATTGTAACAGGGGTGGAGGGGGCCAGCCATAAACAATTTCGAACGATGTTTTCTTAGTTTCTGAACGATAACTGGTATTGTAACAGAATTCAGCCCAAGGTAGCCACTTTAACCATTACTTCGGATTCTCATGGAAAAAACAATGCAAATACATTTCGATCGTGTGGTTGACTACCTCGGTCTGGCCATTAGTCTGGGGGTGATAAGTAGAGTTATAATTGAATTGAATCCCATGCAGACGGAATAATTCCTTCCAAAACTGACTAGTGAAAACTGGATTGTGGTCACAAACAATAGATGAAGGAACACCATGCAAACAGACTGTGATAAAAAAAAATACCCGAGCCACCTGAGGAGCGGTATACGGATGACCATCAGAGATACTCTGAATCTTTGAATCAGCTGCTGAAGGTGGGGACTAGTGGTTGCAGCGGCTTGCAGTTCATCAATCCAGCGAGATTGGGGGCTGCTGATAGCCCAGACTTTGCTCGCTCCTCTTCGCGATAAGGCATCTGCCACAGAATTATCGGCTCCCTTTTTGTACTCAATTTTACGAGCCTTTTGAGTTGCGCTTTAGTACCAATTGTTTGATCCCAAAAATATTTTAAGCTCTAGTGATCTATCAGTATAGTAAATCGATTGCCCAGTAAGTATGGTCGCCACCTTTGATAAGTGGATAGCTTGGTGTTTTGTCCACTTAATACTTTACTGAAGAATGAAATAGGGCACCCTTCCTGTATCAGAACAGCGTTGATTCCAGCCCCGGAAGCATCTGATTCAACAATGAACGGCTTAGAAAAATCTAGAAGGGCTAAAACTAGTTTTTCAATCATGGCTTGTCGAAGGCGAAGGAATGCCACTTCTGCCTCCTCATTCCATTGGAAATTATCTTTTTTTAATAAGTGAGTTAGCGGTTGGGAAATTGTGCCATAGCGTCGAACAAACTTTCAATAATAACCTGTTAACCCTAAAAAACCCCTAAGCGGTCGAAGTGTTGTTGGCTTAGGCCAATCGAGCATAGAAGTGATTTTTTGTGGGTCAACTGCGACACCTTTCCGGTTGATGATATGGCCCAAATAGGCCACCTCTGTCTGTTCGAAACTGCATTTTTTTCGGCGGATTAGAAGCTGGTGGCTGTGCAATATATCAAACACTGTTGAAAAGTGTTGAAGGTGCAATTCCCATGAAGTATTATAAATGAGAATGTCATTGAAGAAAACCAACACATATTTCCGGAGGATCAGCTGAAAAATATGATTCATCAGAGATTTGAAGGTGGAGGGCGTGTTGGTATGGCCGAAGAGCATAACAAGGAACTCGTAATGACCATGATGAGTTCGGAAGGCCGTTTTCTCCACATCCTCCTGCTTAATTCGGATTTGATGATATTCCGATTGTAAATCAAGCTTAGAAAAGAATCTGAACCCATGAAGTTCATCCAAAAGCTCATCAACTTGCGGAATTGGGAATTGTCTTTGAGTGATGCGGTTAAGGGCGCGATTGTCAACGCACAGTCGCCAAGAACCATCACCCTTTTTTACTGAAAGTACCGGAGAAGAGTGCGAACTTGTGCTAGATCTTATGACTCCAATTTGCAACAGGTCAGAAATAATCTTTTCAATTTCATTCTTGTGGTAATGGGGATACCTGTATGGCCGAACATTTACAAGACTGCTTCCTGTGTTCAAAATAATTTGGTGGTCATGTTCCCGTATTGGTGGTAATCCTGTCGGTTCTTTGAACAAGGAATCATGTTGTTGTAGTAGTTCCTCCATCTCAGCTGGTGGTGCTTTTGGACAATCCTGCCTTTCTCCAAGACATATAGCAAAGAACTGCATAGGTGTTCCCTTGCCCTTCTTACTAGTTGCCTTGTCAATTTGTTCTTCATTTACCACACGGTTGGGCGGCGTGGCTACCCCCATCAACTTCACTTTTTTTCCAGGAATCTCGAACTTCATATACAGCTTTGAAAAGTTCCAGGATATTTCACCTAGGGTGCACAACCATTGAGCTCCCAGAAGTGTATCATAGTCGCTCAAAGGAATTAAATAAAAATTTGTGGTGAATGTTGTTAGAGTATTAAGGGTATTTAGAGTATTAAGGGTATTTTTGGTATTTTATAGTATGTAGTATACCAGAGATAACCCGTGTCGTTGGCACGATAAACATTTTTATAGTTTCATTCTCTTATAAAAATAGTTTGTGTATGTTTAATAAAAAAATTATATCAACATTAAGCTTGTTTTGATTTATATAAAAATTATAAATTTTGACTATAATATTTTTATATTAGCATTAGACTTGATATGTATATATATAAAAGAATAAAAGAATAAAAGAAAAATGAATGGTTAAGATTTATAAAAAAAAATTGAATGGTTGAGATTTATAAGAAGATAAGTTAATTAATATATAAGATTTGAATTGAGTTTTGTTTTTTTATTATAGATTTTGTTCCTTTTTTTTTTTATTCCTCTTCCCCATAAAGCAACCGGCCAATCACATTGTAAGATTATGCCAAGTAGGATAAATGTTTATCTCCTCTTGTTTATCTCTCCTTCAATTTTTTTAAAAACCTATCTTCCTTGTAATATAGATATACCCTTTATCAATGAATAGAATGTAACTTTTTGGCTCACTTTATCACATGGTATCAGAGCCTCCACCGTGAAGATCTGCTGCTCTCTCTTGGTAAACCCTAGCCGCCATTGCTACAACCACCACCACCATCAAACCACCATCAAATACCATCAACCATCACTACAACTGAAAAGCCCAGGGGCCAACGACACTGGGGTAGGAGTCACACCAGTGGACTCTGCCTTGGTGGCTGTGAACAATGCCTTTTCTCTTTGCCGTCGTCGGTCATGCCATTTTAAGCCACAATCGCTTAACTTCGTCCAAGTTTGATAGCAGGAGGTTGTAGATCCAGTTCGGTCGCCCACTCCGTTTCAGCTGCGTTTGGCTCCTCCGATGGATCTGCTTGTGGGCTTCACGCGCCACCGCCACGCACCACGCGCCGCTACCTACGGGACTCCGGGCAGTCTGTCCTTCACCATCTGCTAGTTCACTTCTACTCTTGCCTGTCCAGCTTGTCCATGCTCCATGATTTTTCCTTGAATGACATTCTTCTCTCAGTCCTCTTTGTGGTTGTTGCCAATTTCACTTTGCCGCCAACTTTGTGTTGGTCTTTGTGCTGTTATGGTTTATGTAGGACTTGCGCCTCTTTGTGGTGCTTAAGTCTTTTTTGTTACTGCTATGTTCTTTTCTCTGTTGGACTTGGTGCCAATGCCTATGATGTTGGGCTATTAACTTTGTGGGAGTATTGGAGTTTGTTGGGTACTTGTTGATATTTTATGCTATGGCATCATCATCATCGACTACGGTGATTCCTCAAATTACCACAAGAAAATTGAATGGGACTAACTATATGCAATGGGCTAAATCAGTTGAGGTATTTTTAAGAGGGCAAGACAAGTGTTATACACCAAAAAATACCTGCCACGTGGACAACGGTGGAGACGCCACGTGGATAAAAGTGGGGCCCGCGTCGAACGTGTGGACGCACGACGGGGGTAAACGCGGGGCCCGCAATCGATGACGTGGTGCCGCGTTCGGACGCCGTTGATCGTGCATGCATGGCCATGCATGACGCCTGAAACTTCCTCCTCTCCTCCGACAAGTCGGCCAACGAGCACCCGCCTCTTTGGCGAGCAGCGGAGCTTGCATGGCGAGGAGCCGACAGCTTCTCTGTGAGCGAGTAGCCGAGCACGGTATTAGCAAACAGTGAACTTCTCCGTGGATGAGCCGCGAGCTAGATTCAAGCAAGGAACGAGCTTCCCTCTCCAAGCTAGTGGACAGTGGCCGAGGAAAGGGATGGAACCTCCATGGCAGCCAGCGGGCAGCCGTCGCCGGCGATCAGCCGCTACCGGCGAGCACCGGTCTTCGGTCGGCGAGCAGTGTCTGAGGTTGGCGAGCAGCAGAGCGGACGCGCGAGCAGCAGAAGGCACGCGCGAGCAGCGGACCTCCTTCCACATGGGCGAGCAGCGAGCCACGGGTCTTCCTCCGCGTGGGCGAGCAGCGGATGCTCCTCCGCATGGGCGAGCAGCGGCTCTCCTTCCTTCACGCGACGAGCAGCGAACACGGAAGGGCATGGTCGAGCAGTGGAGCACGCCGGTGGTCGGCGAGCAGCGGCCAGCCGTCCGCGGAGTGGCTTCACGCGAGCAGCGGACGGGCACGGATCCTCCTCTCCTCCGTCAAGCAGCGGACATACGTAGCGAGCAGTGAGCATGCGTGGCGATCGGCGAGCAGCGGAGCCCGGTCGTATGTCGACGATGAGTCTTGGTTTTCCTGATATCTCGTGGGCTTGGGCTAAGCGGTTAATGGGCGCGGGCCCAAGCGATAATTCCCGAAACGCCCTCAAGTTCTAGAATGTTCCTGAAGCAGTTCAGGGACGACACGATCATTTCACACATAGTCACTTTCGCCTCTATAAATAGAGCCCACCGCGCTCTTATTCAGATACGCTTGAATATTCTGAAAACTCTCTCTGCTCTAGCTCTTAGGTTTCTAATTCGAAGCGAGCCTGACTTGAGCGTCGGAGGGGTTTTCCTGAGGCACGCCTCGGGGTCCTCTAACGTAGAGTGTGTGACGTGTGCAGCTGGTGGACAGGTGGCAGACACGTGACATGCATCTCTCTTCCACGTCATCGCAGCCGTTCAGGAGCGATAACAACAAGCATGAGTATCTAACTAAAGATCCACCTACCGATAATGAAGCTAAAGGGAAGTGAGATCAAACTGATGCCCAAATTATGAGCCTTATGTGGAATTCTATGAAACCTGATGTTGCCGACTTGTGTACTCATCTAAACTCTTTTAAAGAGATTTGAGACTATGTCAAAGTTCTTTATTCTAGTAACATGACTAGAATGTATGACCCGTCACTCCAGTTATTTCAATGTCAATGAGGTGACAAGATCGTCACTCAATTTTTTTTGTTGATTTAAAGCGAATACATGAGGAGTTGAATGTTGTGCTTCCTATTATTACAAAGTATCCAAGAGATGCAGAAACAGAGGGAACAGTTGATTATTATACGTTTCTTGGCTGGTCTGGCCCTGATTTCTCCCCTGTTTGTTCGCAAATTTTGGATAGTGCTGAGTTGTCCTCTTTTGCTGAAATTTATGCTAGGGTGCTACGCTCTTCTCCTCACCACCATGTGGGCGAGTCTAGTGCTTCTGGAGATATTAAGTCAGCTCTTATCGTACATTCTAGTGGAGATGGTCATGGCTCTTATCGTGGAGGCCGTGGAGGATTTGGACAAGGTCGTGGGCCTCCTAGAAAATGTGGTAATTGTGGAAAAGATGGTCATGTGACAGAAAAGTGTTGGAAACTTTCTGGTCAAGCCCCTCATTGTACTCATTGCAATAAGGATGGTCATTTGAGAGAGACATGTTGGCAATTAGTGGGCCGCCCTCGGGTTATCAATGCTGCCACTTCTGATTCTTTTAGTACTTTACTCAGTGGGCATGATCAGCTTTTGATCTCTAGGGCGGAATATTCTCGCTTGACTCAGTCATAGGTCCCTCAGCAGGTGCACACTTTTCCCACTGCCTCTTTTTGCCAACACAGATACTTCTGTTGCTTGTCTCTCTTCTACACCTACTTTTTGGGTCCTTGACTCTGGAGTTACCGATCATATCTCAGGTATCTCTACATTATTTACTCACATTCAACCTCTGTCCTCTTCTAACCAACTTACTTTGGCTAATGGATCTACCACTCTCATTAGTGGTATTGGGTCTATTCATCTTAGTCCCTCTTTCTCTCTTCCATTTACCTTATATATTCCTGATTTTCCCATTAATCTCCTCTCTGTTAGTAGACTTACAGTGCTCTGTTTTGTTTCTCCTTGGTTTTATTGTCATTTAGGATTGGAAGACGAAGAGGACGATTGGAGAAGGACGCGAATCTGGTAGCCTTTACCACTTTCATGGAGTATCTCCCTGATCTCCCAAGGCTTATTCCACTGTTGCTACAACTTTTCAGATACATAGTCGTTTTGGTCATCCGTCTCTTTCTGTGTTGAAGAGATCGCGCCCTTCTTTCTCTAGCTTACCTAGCTTAGATTGCGAGTCATGTCAGTTGGGCAAACACCACTGTGTATCTTTTATTCCCCGGCTAGACTATCGAGTCAATAGTCCTTTTGCTGTTGTTCATTCTGACATTTGCTGCCCTAGTCGCACTGTTTCAAAGTTAGGATTTAGTTATTTTGTCTTTTTTGTGGATGATTTCTTTCGGATGACTTAGCTTTACCTTATGAAGGATCGCTCTGAATTATTGCATATATTCACTTTTTTTTTTATGCTGAGGTGCAAACCCAATTTCATGCTTCAATTCAGATTCTTCGCGGTGATAATGCAAAAGAATTCTTCTCCACTGCACTTGATAAGTTTGTGGTCGAGTATGGTATTATTCATCAGTCCTCCTGTGCTCACACTTCACAGCAAAATGGTGTTGCTGAGCGAAAGATCCAACATATTGTAGAAGTGGCTCGTACATTGTTGATTGACATGACTGTTCCCAAGGAGTTTTGGAGTGATGCGGTTCTCTCTGCTTGTTATCTCATTAACCGGATGCCTTCCTCTGTTCTTCATGGAGTGACATCATATTCGATTATGTTTCCTGATAGTCGGCCATATTCCTTACCTCTTCGTATATTTGGAAGCACTTGCTTTGTTCATCAGCTTGATCCCAATGTGGATAAACTTGATCCCCATGCGGTCAAGTGTGTCTTCCTTGGATACCCTCAGACACAAAAGGGTTACAAATGTTGTAGTCCTCCGCTACGATGATTTTTTGTGAGTGCTGATGTTACTTTCTTTGAATTTCCCATATTTTTTGTCTGTCTCTTCCTCTTCCTTTGAGGTTCTGCAGTGTCTCCCTTTACCTGTTCTCTTATTCAGTGGTGACTCTCCTTTTCCCCTTGATCCATCCACTTGCCTCTCCCGTCCTGATCTTAAGGTATACTCCAGGCGGAAGTCGTCAGCTGCGGATTCACGTGCAGCTCCATCTACTCCTTCGTCTCTAGGCCTTGATCTTCCTATTGCTCTTCGTAAAGGTACACAGTCTTGTACCGCTCACTCACTTTCTAATTTTGTTTTCTATGATCATTTATCTACATCCTACTATTCGTTTGTCTCTACCTTGTCTTCCGTTTCTCTTCCTAACTCTATCACAGAAGCTCTTTCTCATTCTTGTTGGTATGAGGCAATGGAGGTTGAGATGTCTGCCTTGCATGAGACTGGCACATGGGACCTTGTCCCTCTTTCTCCTGGGAAGTCACCAATTGGTTATCGATGGGTTTATGCCTTCAAAGCTAAACCGGATGGATCCATTGACCGGCCCAAGGCACGATTGGTTGCCAAGGGGTATGTCTGAGTTTATCGGCTTGACTATGCTAAGACATTCTCTCCTGTGGCTAAGATCACCTCCGTTCGAGTTTTCCTCTCTCTTGCTGCTATTTATCATTGACCTCTTCATTAACTCGATATAAAAAATGCTTTTCTGCATGGCGATTTTGTTGAAGAGGTGTATATGGAGCAACCTCCTGGGTTTGTTGTTCAGGGGAGACTGAGTTCGTATGTCGATTGAGAAAGGCATTTATGGTCTCAAACAGTCCCTTCGTGCTTGGTTTGGCCGTTTTAGTGAGGTAGTCATAGAGTTTGGTCTTCGTAGGAGTGAGGTTGACCACTCTGTATTCTATCGCCACTTTAAAGCTGGAAGATTATTTCTGATTGTTTATGTGAAGGATATTGTTATTACAGTTGATGATCGTCAAGGCATTTTTGATCTTAAGGTTTTTTTCATGACCACTTCCAGACTAAAGATTTGGACAACCTCAAATACTTTTTGGGCATTGAAGTTGCCAAGTCAAAAGAAGGTATCTATATCTGTCAGAGAAAGTATGTTCTTGACCTGCTAGATGAGACAGGAATGTTGGGATGCAAGCCTACTGATGCATCCATGGATCCTAATGTGAAACTTATTGCTGAACAAGGAGACCCCCTAAAAGATCCATGGAAGCACATGAGTTTGGTTGGAAAGTTGAACCATTTGACTGTCACACGTCCTGACATTTCCTTTATTGTTAGTATTGTGAGTCAATTCATGGGGGTTCCACGCACTAGTCACTGGGATGCTGTTATAAGCATTTTGAGATACTTGAAGCGTGCATCTGGTATGGGACTAGTGTATAAAGACCACGATCATTTGTCTCTATGTGGATATACAGATGTAGATTGGGCCGGCTCTCCAGATGACAAATGCTCTACTACTGGGTATTGTGTCTTTCTTGGAGACAATTTGATATCTTGGAAGAGTAAGAAGCAAACTGTTGTTGCTCGATCCAGTGTAGAATTTGAATACAGAGCTATGGCACACACTAGTTCTGAACTTGTTTATCTGAAGGATCTTTTGGAAGAGTTTGAGGTTATACAGTCAAAACCCATGGAGTTAAAGTGTGACAATCAAGCTGCTCTTTACATTGCCATGAGTCCAATTTTTTATGAGAGAACAAAACATATTGACGTCGACTGTCATTTTGTTAGAGAGAAAATTCAAGAAGGGGTTATCAGTACATCTTATGTGAAGTCCAATGATCAACTTGTAGATATCTTCATCAAACCCTTAAGTGGTTCACAGATTAATTCCATTTGTACCAAGCTCGGAGCCTATGATATTTATATTCCAGCTTGAGGGGGAGTGTTAGAGTATTAAGGGTATTTTTGGTATTTTATAGTATGTAGTATATATACCCGTTATCAATGAATAAAATACAACTTTTTGGCTCACTTTATCACAAATGGTACTCTTTGTAGTCGGATCCGGACCCCGTTGCATCGGCCCTGACAATCAAGTCGTTCTCCATTAGCCACCATAACTGTCCGGGTTAGTGGGTCGCAACCCCAATCGGGTGACTGTGGATGTTTGTAAGAAATTATGCGTGCTTCCCGAATTTAACAAAAGGGTGATTTGTTGGTTACTTAGAAATCTATTGACACACATCGTTTGTGGTGCTTGGGTTCCTATCATGGCATGAAGGGATAGTTGTGGGACCATTTCTGTATGTTCCTCATATGCCGTTGAATGACTTTCATAATCTGCCGAGTGATCCTCTTCTTCATCATACATGCCTTCGATGAGAAATATTTTTTTGCATCTGTGGCCGAACATGAATTGCTCATCACAATTATAACAAAGTCCCTTGGTGCGTCGAGCTTGCAGTTCAGAGGTGTTAACCTCTTGATTGGAGGAGTGGCCGCGGTAGATTGGGCTGTGATAGCAGCAGCAGAGCGTCAGTTTTCCAAGAAGGGAGTGTGTCGCCTGCTGAGAAATTTTGTCTGCTGAGAAATTTTGTCTCATAGAGGCGTGCTAAACCCACTGCTTCGGTCAGAGTAATGGGCACTACGGCTTGGATGTCGGCTCGGATGGTCTCCTTTAATCCACTGATGAAACATGATTCCTGGTGATTAACAGATAGCTTCCCAACATGGCTCATCAATCTCTCGAACTCTATTTGATACTTTGTGACTGTTCCTATTTGTCGTAGCTTGTCAAGATCCCCGAAGACGTTGCAATATTGAGAGGGTCCATATCGGGCATGTAGGGGTATCCAGCTGTTTCCAAGTCTTAATTCCATCGGCTTCGCGGCCTACCTGGTACCAAAGTTGTGCTCCCTCATCAAGGTGATAAGCCGCAAGGGCTAGCTTATCAATTTCTGACGTCTCGTGATATTCAAAGAATTGCTCAACCCGACATATCCAACTGGCTGGGTCATCGGCACCATTATAGCGTGGAAATTTGAGGTGTGTCAGCCGTGAAAATCCCCCAGTGTTCGTCTAATCTAGTCTTTTGCTTTCCAGACCGGGATGAAGATTCTGATGTATTGGCGTCATGATTTTCCCTGCTGACCAATTCACCCAAGTGAGTTGTGAGTGCGTTGATCATCTCTCTCCGTTCTTCTTGGAATGCGATTTTGAGGTGTTCATCTTGTAAAGCAAACCTTTTCTCAATATCATCTTTAAATGAAGCAAAGGATGCTTGGAAGTCTGAATTTGTAGATCTGGTTCCCGACATGACTGGCCTGGCTCCAAGAAGGCTTTCCTTATCTGATACCAAATTGATAAGGCCTTTTGCCCTAGATCGTGTAATTGGAGCTATTGTGATAAATTGTAACGGGAAAGAAGGGGACGAGAAATGGAGGAGTATCGGACGAGAAGAAATTTGTCTGTAACCAAAATGTCATCTGTATCTCCTTCTTAACAGATGCATCATGCTTAATTAGAAATACAAAATATAGCTAATCTTGGGGAGAAATCTAATTGTTGGGAAAGATATTTGGAAATAATATCTGTAACTAGCAATATCTATATATCTAACAGTATCTATCTTTTGGAAATATTCTTAAATCTCCTTTGATATACTTTGATAGACTGATGCTTTACTTGTGCAAGGCCATCTTGATTCTGTAGGATTTCAGCAGAAGTATCCGTTGGTATTAGAAGACTCAACCGCAATGTCTTCGTTAGGAGTGCTAAGATTGGGCCGTAACATTTTATGTCAAAATAAAGTGTGGTGTCCTCGATGGGAAGGCAATGTATAACTCTTTAGGAGTTCTCTAGTGATCTAATGAAATATGCAACAAATTCCCCAAAGTTATTCCCTTGTTAGAGGTATAAAACAGGCAGCCAAAAATGGCTGGTACGAAGCAAGTTGGCTATATTGAAGGATGTGGTCATGAGTAACCAAATACAGTCTTGACCATAAAGAAGGACGTGGTCTTTGAGTAACCAAATATGGTCAATGCAAAGCCTAAATCACGACTTTTTGATAATAAGAAGTCACCTCAAATTTATAGTCTTCTATGTGAATTGCATTGGCAGGGGCAACAAGAAAGTAATAAAATGCTCAGAAGGGGATGGGAAACCATGAGAGGGGACATTTATGTGTTTTTAGGTTGAAAGGGGACACGTACTGGTTAAGGATCTATTGGATTCAAATAGTGGCAACAAAACAACAGGATGAATATTCTGTAGTTAAAATGCTGATTATGCTGAAAACTCATCCTTGTCCGCAATAAAGTACTCGATCTCATAATATTTCTTTAATCCGACTTCCACTTGTATAGGTGCCACTCTTTTTTTTGTTGGGTCATATAGTTGCTAATCTTAACCCTAATGCTGTGTTCTTTTTTAAAAATCTCAAGTGAGCAACTGGAAAAAAGGGGTATAACATTGGGATTCCTGAATGCTAGAAGCATTATATTGTTTGTAGCAGGCTATCTAGCTAAATGCTCGCTTTGTGCTTTACTAGTATTAAAAGTATAAAAATTTCATGGGCCTCTTTATCATAATCTTGAGTTTTTGGTAGAGTTGGTCCTTGATATAGTGTTAGAGCTAGTTTGACCATTCAAATCTTGTTACAACCAATTGTCATCATCGTTGTTGTTATTGTTGTTTGTGTGGACCTGCGTATAATCCATGTTTCAAGGTCAGTGAGCTTTCAAATGGGTGGGCATGTTAAAGTATAAAACCATTTTTTGAACCTCTTACCTTAAGTTTGAGTTTGTGGTAGAGTTGGTTCTTTTGACAACTAGTGTTCATTGCTTGCATTTTTGTGGTTGACTAATTGGCTTTCGAACTAGAGTTGGTTCTTTCATTGTAAGTTAAAGGAGTTGATATGACTTTTGAACTTTCCATGCTGAACTTCTTCAGGATGCTCTTTGCATACTTTCTTTGGCATATATCCCATATCGATTTCCATGCCAAGAAAGTAGTTCATCATATCAAGAGTAGTCATCTCGAACTGCTTCATCATATCTTGCTTGAATTTTGTTATCATGGATGGATTGCTTCCTATGAATTAGATCATCCACTTATAGAGAAAGGATAAGAGCATCATGTCCTTCTACCTTAATGTAGAGAGTAGCTTCACTTGGACTCTTCCTAAACCCTTGTTGGATGAAGTAGTCATCAATCCTGCTATACTAGGCTCTTGGAGCTTGTTTGAGCCTGTATAGAGCTTTCTTCAATCGTAAGACTTTGTCTTCTTTTCCAATCATCACAATTCTTCTTGGAGAAAACCATTATGGAATGTCGACTTCACATCAAGTTGATAAATATTCCACCTTTTTTGTGCCGTAAGAGCAAGTATTGTTCAAACTGTATCTTGTCTCGACACTGGGGCAAAAGTCTCATTATTGTCGACGCCAAATTGTTGTGAATATCCTTTAGCTACCAACTTGGCCTTGTGCTTCAAAATCGTGCTATCCGGATTAAGCTTTGTCTTGACTATCCACTTCACTCCAATGACATTATTGTGTGGTGGCTTATCTAATAGTTCCCATGTCTGGTTCTTTTTGATCATTCAAATTTCTTCCTTCATAGCTTTTCTCTATTGTTTGGGTTGAGATGCTTGCTCATAACAGTTGGGTTCATGAGTTATAAAAAACAGAATTTACATTGTTCTGGATCATGATCAGGAACTCTGGGAGTAGCATCATATAATTCTAACAATCTTCGAGTCTTTGTAGGTGGTGAGTCTGAAAGGCTATCGTATTCATACCTTGAAGAATCTGGATCATTTGAACTATTATCAGACTCCTCTTGAAATTGTTGATCTGGTTGGTAATGCTGGTGTTGGTTCGGATGCTGATGTTGGTGCTTGATTTATCTTCTGAGAAAAATCTAGTTGAAATGATGGGGTTATCACATACCTCTTTTCAACTTGATTATGCTCCCAATTCCAAGATGCATCTTGGTTAGTACATAACATCTCTGCTCACTTGGATCTTCCCAGTTTCCAAATTGTATACCCTGTATCCCTTGGATTGTGAGTTGTAGCCAACGAAGACTCCTTTCTCAGCTTTGTTATCAAGTTTGTGCCTTTTCTTACTTGGTATATAAGTGTAACAAAGACACCTAAATACCCTTAAGTGACTCACTGATGGCTTGTGATCACACCATGCCTCGAATGGTGTTCGTCCTTGTACTACCTTTGTAGAGGACCTATTCTGGAGATAAACCGATGTATGGACAGCCTCTGCCCAGAATCTATTCGACAAATCTCTATCTTTTAGCATTGATCTTGCCATATCCATCACAGTTTTGTTCTTCCTCTCCGAGAGGTGTGTATGCCACTTTAAGCTGATGGTGTATACCTTCCTCGTCACAGAATTTGTTGAAATATGAGGAAGTATACTCTTTCCGAGAGAAATTCCCATGTCATCCGAGAGAAATCATGGATGAAAAGGATGAAATACCTGCTATTATCAAGCGAAGGAGTTTTTATGGGGCCACATACATTCGTGTGCACTAACTTAAGCTTTTTTGAAGCTCTCCATGGATTTCCCATCAGAAATGGATGCCTTTTCATTTTCCCAAGTTGACAACCTTTGCACACCTTAGTGCAATTTGGAATGCACCACATACCTTTCACCATGCTCTTCTGAGAAAGAAGTTAGCTTTGATAGTTGCTTTGTCCAAATCGTTTGTGCCATAACCATGCAACTTCATCTGTCTGCATCTGTATTAACTTCTCCCCTGTTTGGTATTGCAATTGTATCGGAAAACAATTCTTCTTCATTTTCACAGTCGCAATTTGTTTATTCCGTGGATCAAATATGGTGCAAGTATCACCCTTAAAATGCACAGAATACCCATTGTACATCATTTGCGGAACACTGAGCAAATTTTGATCCAAATCAGGAATATAAAGTACATCCTTAATCAGTTTCGTACCTTCTTTGTCTGGACTGCAATAGTTCCTTTATGTTTAGATTCCACCATTGCTCATTGCCCATTCTCACTGGAACTTTAACTATGGTATCAATTTCGGTGAAAATATGAGAATGTTTAGTCATGTGATTGGTGCATCCACTATCAATGAGCCAAGCATCCTTTTGAGATGAAGCAGCCTGACAGGCATATAATAACTGATTTTCTTCTTCTGTTGTCTCCGATATGTTGTTTTTTGAATCTGCATTAATTCTTGGCGTGACCGACCTTGTAAAATACACATCAAGGTTTATCCTTATGCCAACAATCCTTCTTTTGATGGTAGTGTTGTTAAGATTGCTTTGCCTTGAACTTTCTCCAACTCAATATTTTTTATTATTTCTCCAGATTGAGGCCTTGTGTTTGGACTGAAAAACACCTTCTAAAGATCCTTCAACCCTTCGAGACATCCTTTGTTCATGGGTTTGCAAAGAGCCGTCGAGTTCAGTAACCATCAACTTTGCGAGATCCTTTGATTCTTCTATGATAGTGACGAGTGCGTCAAACTTTTCTACCAAACTGACTAAGAGTTTCTCCACTACTCGTCACTCGTCAGTGATATTCTCTCTATATGCTTTCAATTGGTTAACAATCTCCATTACTCTACAAGAGTACTCTTTGATTGTTTCTCCATCCTTCATCTTCCATTTTCAAACTCTCGTTTAAAAGATTGAAGCTTTATAGTTCGTACCTTGGTTGTTCCTTGAAATTCCTCTTTCAGGACATCCCAAGCTTGCTTTGCCGTGGTGGCATTCATGACCCTTGGAAAAATTGAGTCTATGACAACATGATGAATTTTGGCCAATGCTTCTGCATCTTTCTTTAGCTATTCTTTCAGTTATGTTGCCACAGAAGTGGGCGTGCCTTGCACTGGGATAGTAGTTGCAGGTGTTGTT
>JAOWBR010169621.1:0-11497 GCA_028571145.1 Dionaea muscipula
ACCTAAAATCACTTACCCTCGTCGGGTTATCCACTTTAGGAATGCGGTACACAACTGTTGAGTTCACTTGCTTAAGCATTTTACTGTTGTCAAAAAAGCCCAGGACTGCCTCAATTACATCATCTCCAACAATATCCCATGAAGACTTAAAGAACAGAGAATTAAATCCATCAATCCCTGGAGTCTTGTCCTCAGAAATGCCCCTCAGAGCCTCAATCACATCCTTCCCAGAGAACTCCCTGACAAGTTCAACCTTCTGCTCCTCCACCAGAACTCTGCCTTCCACAAAACAGCCAGTATCAAAAGCCTCACTCGGCTCATGTGCCGTACCAAGCAATCGTTTATAGACTCTGATAATTTCCCCACAAATCTCATCCTCTCGGGTCAGCCTGTTATCATCCTCATCCAGGATACTCCCAATCTTGGCCCTCTTCCTTTTGCATTTAATCAAACTATAAAAAAATCTAGTATTTCTATCCTTTAAATTCATCCACTCCCCCTTGACCCTCTGCTTAAGCAATAAATCCTCAGCATAGAGCAGGTGAGATAAGTCCCTGACAGCCTCCAAAGCTCTCTGTCTATTTTCCTCTGAATATCCATGGCACAATTCTACTTAAATGTGACAAACTGAAAGTCTGGCCCTCTCAATCCTTGCTGATAGCTCCGAGTAGCTAGAAGCATGCAGGCCCCGAAGTCTAGCCTTCAGCCTCTTCAGCTTATAGAAAATTTGAAACATCTTATACTCAAAAACCTTTTCCTGCCAACATTGTGTCGTTATCTCCTTGTAGTTCGGGTGTCTTGTCCACAAATTAAGGAACCTGAAAGGGGGATTACTAGGCCCCTGCTCCTTTGCCAAATGGATCAGAATCGGAGAATGATCTGATAAACCTGCCTCCAAAAATTGGGCCTCCGCACCCTCGAAAGCATCAAACCACTGCGGATTACCCATAGCCCTATCAAGCTTAATCCGCAGCCATGAATCCCGCCCTTGATGATTACTCCATGTATGCAAGCAGCCTATCCCTCTAACATCCTCCAAACCAGCCTGCAGGCAGCATTGAAGGAAGTCATCACACGGTACAACATTCATTTGGTCATGTCCTGTTTTCTCATGGGAGTAGAGAAAGCCATTAAAATCACCAAGGACTAACCATGGTCTATCACAGCCAGCACCATACTCCACAATCTCCTTCCATAAGTTCCCCCTCTGAAGTCCCGTATTTCTTGCATAGACAAATGAAATAAAAAATTGATCATCATTCTGTAAACATTTAACCTCACAATGCAAAATCTGATCAGAGCCGGAAATATACTGAAGGTCAACACTCTTTTTATCCCACACACACTAAATACCACCATTCTCTGCAAACTCGTAGTTATTCACAACTCCCCACCCCTTACAACAAGAATTCATAACTTTATGAAATCGGCCTGCTTTAACCCTTGTCTCAAGGAGCCCCATCACCTTCACTTTATTTTTTGCCATAAAATGCCTTATTTCCCCTTACATAGGAGGCCTATTTAACCCCCTTACATTTCAAGCCCCGAGAATCATGGGCACCATCCACTTGCAGACTCAATAATTCCCCATGGTCTAACGAAGACAACACCCCAAATCTTGACTCATGAAACATATCATCCTGGCCACCCAGCCTTAAACTCCGTGCCCCCTTCCCTTTGACTGTTTGCCAAGCCTTACCATCCAACCGCTTCTCCCCCTGGCCATCCACCTCATGCCCAACCATACTCCCTCCCTCCCTCACTCTCACAACATCCTCACCAGCAAATTTCATGTCCCTTCCACCCTCAAGAACTCCTTTATCTTTAGCTCTCCATTGTCTCTACTGGATCCCAACCGTAGGAATTTTCACCTGCTGATTGGTAACCACCACTCTGCAGTCCTCTTGCTGATGCCCCCATTTACCACATCCCAAACACCTCCTAGGAATCCATTCATAGAGAACTTTTTGAGAAATCTTCTCCCCCCCTCGGATTAATAAAGCTGAATTCCTTGACCAACTCCTTCCGAACATGAACATCAACCAGAATTCGTGGATAGGTAACCCGACCCCTCACTGCTGTAAGGAAATCCGTGCAAATTGGTTTGCCCACTTTTGCCGCCAGTCTATCCAACGATCATGCTCCCCATAGCTCCAAATCCAACTGAGGAAATTGAATCCAAGTCGGAATCGATTCCAATGTGTCCTCATCAAAAGAGAAGTATGGAGTCCAGTTTCTCAGAATGAGAGGCTTGGAATTAAAGAACCAAGAACTCTCACGAATAGCCTTCTTATCCGCACTACAGTGAAATCTAAAGATGAAGAAGCCATTCTCATGTAACAAAACCTCCAGAGGGCCAATCCCCTTCCATTGCCTCCTGACAAACCCATTCATGGCAGCATACGACACCTTTTCCCCGAGCACATATCCAATCAACGTCTCAGCCCAGTAGGCTCTCTCCTCCGCTACATCCTCATCAGTGAAAATCGGCTCCTCATCTCACCTTTCCAGGTAAGATAATTGGATTCCTCTCTTCGTGTCCCGATTCCCTTCCAAAGCCGTCGTCACATATGACTTCCCATCTCCACTACCAGCACCCTTAGCCAAAGTCACCTCCACTGTCTCACTCCCAACTCACTTATTGACTCCACCCTAGTCTCCAGAACCTGCACCTCCTCAAAAATCATCTCCCGCGGATCCTTCCCACCACATCCATCCCCCTCCAATCTAGGGTTCCTCAACGTGCTCGCAACAATCTTCTGATCATCAGCCTCCTTCGCCTCTTCTGAATCCAGCCCTACATCAGCACCCGCAATCACTTGCCTTGTAACCCCCCTGCGTCCTGAGCCGGTCGTCTTGCGCGGTCTTCCTCTACCTATGTCGTTCAGAAAGCCTGGTCGGTGCCAGAAATCGCTTCCACCTTGTAAGAGCCCTTCTCCCAAGCGTTACAACCACAAAAATAATTGTCTTTCTGTGCATCCCGTGAGTGGTGATACAGTGAGGAACAGTGAGGGTCAGGGAACAATTAACCCATCACGTGAGGAGGGGGTGGTGGGAATTGATTATGAGAAGCGCAGATTTTTCCACGGGATAATTGTTGCGTGCAGAATAAATTTTGGTACATAAATTATGTACCAAATATTGAGACTCTCGGTTGCAAACTCGAGAGAGAAAGTTTGCTATTGAGGAGGGAGGTACAACGAGTGATAGAGAGGACGGTGGCCAAGAGAGAAAATTGGTGGGATATTTATTTATTTATTTATTTTTGTTACCGAAAATGATATGTTTATAACCAATTTTTACAATATTTTTGTTATAACATAATCACAGTCGTTGAATTTTTTTGATGTAGATGAATGATGTAGATGATGTTATAAATTAATGTTGTAACTTTTTGTTGTAAATGTGTCAGGATTCTTTTGCTACAATAGTTTGGACAGAGGAGAGGGAGAGGGTGTGGGCCAATTTTGTTGATTTATTTATTTATTTAATTTTACTAAATGTTTATTTAATTTTGCTACAATAAGAGTTATCAATCAATGTGGGGTTGAATATTGTTTACTTACTAAATACCAATATCATGACATCAGGAATTTGGGATGGCCACAACCCGTAAAAATTAATAGTTTCATTCATATCATAAATGCTGCATTTATTTATTTATTTTGTCACCCAAAAATGTTTTTCCCCCACCCCTTTTGTGGAATAATGCTAAGCAACATTGCTAGTTGAACTATACTCTAAACTATTTCTCATAATAAGGAAAAGTGGGTGAGATGGTTAGGAATGGTGACAAAGAAAATAAATTATGAGACTCCCACTCACTTTTCTTAATAAAAAAAAGTAGTCTAAAGTGCAGTTTGATTGGTAGTCCAACTAGCAATATTAAATGCTACGTTGAACAAAAGCCGGTAGAAATATCAAACAGATGGTCCACATGATGGCCAGACTCCTTTTATCTCACACACTCACGTGATAGACTAATTGTATCCTTCACTAAAATCTCTCTCTTCTCCTGTTTGTCTTCTATTTGCCTATCCGTCCTAACAGCACAGTGCATTTTTTGCAACCACAGGGCCCCAACCCAAGGCTCCCCAAACCTATATTCCTTCATTTCACCCATCTAAAAGTAGAAACAAAACATAATTAAAATAAAGTACAAATCAAAAAATAGAAACTGTTAAATACTTTGAAGTAGAGGAGAGAATTTAACGCCCCACCAACATGCCGAATTTTCCGATCCCTCTCTCACAGTCGGTGGTTCTGGACCTTCTGGTTCGGTTCCGTTCCCACTCTCCACCGTGCTTTACTTTTTCCTTTTTGTTTTTTTTGGTGAGAATCGTGATTCGTGAGATATGTGTTTGGACAAAATTGTCATTTTGATCGTAACTCCTCACCGAACGAATGAAAATCAATAATTCTACTTTACAGAGAAGGTGGAGGGATAATTGGAAGGATACATAAAGTGACACAGTCACAATCATAAATTAAAGTTGTGGGATTCATAATTTCTTATGAGACTCACAGAATATGTGGTTGACGAATTATCAAAGTAATGTTCCTTTCAAAAATCCTTCTGGAAGTCTAGCCAAATAATAGGGCTGAATGAAAATAACCCGAATTTTCCGATATGATGACAAAACGTCATCGATTTTGGAACATCATCAATGCCATGCCCTAAAAATTAAAATCATCTCTTATCTTCTCTTCTCAACACTCAAATTTGTTTGTAGTAGTACCAACGACAACGAAGAGTTTTGATATTTACGAGATTAGGTTTACAATAAATTTATTTAACCCTAAAAAACAGAGAGACATATTTCGATGGTCAACAATATGATTATAACCGACAGATTGATTTTATCACAAAGAATTTGACGAAGAGGCTGATTATGGCTCCCTCACTATTGTGTTGTGTCTGCAAGGCATCCAGATCTTGGCAGCCTGCTCAAGCTTCTCCCTTTTACCTTTCTCTTCGCATTTTATGTTTCTTTAGTTTCCCCTCGCTCTACGGGTACGGGGGGAGAAAAGCTTTAATGGCAGACATGAATTGGACGACAGCAGACACAGGAGGAAGAGGAGGAGGAAGGAGAAGAAGAATATAGCACAGGCGACAGGCGACAGGCGACCCACAAGAATTTTCACCATGAAAGCTCACAGCTTGAGCATCATACTCTTCACATCAATATCAATATCATTATCATTCTCCTTCTCCTTCTCCTTCTCAGTCCATGGTGAGGTCACCATTGTAGGAGCCGCTAGAAGAATTCTGCACCAACCCTTCCTCCCAGCCACTACGACATCATCACCACCTCCACAACCACCACCGTCTCCATCGCCGCCCCCGGACTTCTCCGACGAGCCCTTCTTCCCCGAATTCCCAAATGGGTCGGCCCCATCGTATCAATCCCCGCCGCCGCCACCTCCTGCCCCGCCGGCGAGCGCCACGGTCCCAATTCCCACTCAGCCGACAAAGCCTATCCGGAAAGTGGCAATCGCCGTCTCTGTTGGGATCGTTACATTGGGGATGCTGACCGCACTGGCCTTTTACCTTTACAGGCAGAGGCAGAGGGGGAAGCAGCAGCCTGTTGAGACCCAGAAGAAGCTTGATCTTAGGAGGGATACTTCACAGAGGAGCTCCGATGAATCGATTGGTGGCCCACCCTCTAGTTTCCTCTATATTGGAACTGTTGAGCCTCCGATGCCTCCTCCTCAGAGGACAGTGGCTCGAGTCGATGACCGTGATGATTTGCCCAATGGGTCACCGTACCGCAAGCTGAATTCTTCGGTGAAAGTATCAGATCGGTATCGGCCAAGTCCCGAATTGCAGCCCCTGCCCCGGCTCAACAGGGCGGTGAACGCGGCTGTTGCAGCACCTCCTCTGCCGCAGCGGAATTCTCCGACTGCGACCACCCTGTCCCCGTCGTCCTCCTCCTCCTCCTCCTCGGATGAGGAGAGCCGCGGGACGGTGTTCTACACGCCACAAGGATCCATGGCAGGGTGCGATGAAGGCGGTGGCAGCAGCGGGTACACCCCTGTTTTAAAGATGCGGAACAGCAGAGCCAATGGCAGCGCCATGACTAGTGATTCTGGTAGTAGTAGTACTTCTGTGCCTTTCTCTATGAGGACTAATTCACCAAGGTCGCGCTTTTCGGCTTCTGTATCCCCAGATGCTCTCAAGCATACCATCATTCCGTCGATCAAGGCCCGGATGCCGCCTCCTCCTCCTCCTCCACCACCACCACCACCACCACCACCGCAGCCGCCGTCACATGAGAATCAGGCTTGCGACAATGGAGAAAGAACATCACATATGCCTCGGAGAGCAAAAGTTTCAGCACCACCACCACCACCGAATTTAGTACTTCTGCAATCAATCACTGGTTCATCATCCAAAGTTCAAGTTCCTCCTCCACCGCCGCCGCCGCCGCCACTAGCAATAGGTGGTGGTGGTGTCAAAGGAAAAGTGACCTCGGTGACTCCCCAATTGGTACCGACAAGACAAATCAGTACTGATGAATCAACAAAAGCCGATAATTCTAGGCCACTGGCATCAAATCCGGGGGCGGGGAGGATTAATGAAGATGATGATGCGGAGGACACAAGGCCGAAACTGAAGCCACTTCATTGGGACAAGGTACCAGCGACGTCGGATCGAGCCACGGTATGGGACCAGCTGCAATCAAGCTCGTTCCAGTTAAGTGCACTGCTGCTTAATTAATTCCTAACTCAATTTTCCTCCTCTTCACATGATTGTGTGGTACCAAGTAACCAATACCATTTGCAGACAGTGTGTTGTTTAGTTTACTTCATGGTGGGGTGGCCCGACCGAGTTTGATCAATGTGGGTTTCATTTCAGATTGAATGAGGACATGATGCAGACTCTGTTTGGCTGCAATCAAGCAAGTTCAGCTCCAAGAGAGACAACTAGGAGGAGGCCTGTCCTCCTCCCACCAGTTGCTGAGCAGGAGAACAACAGGATCTTGGACCCAAAGAAGTCACAGAACATAGCCATACTACTCAGAGCATTAAATGTAACCCGGGACGAGGTGTCCGAGGCGCTCCTCGATGGTTGGTACATTGATCCATCAGATCTTAGTTTAATTCCATCTGGGTTTGGGATTATAAGCTGTGTTGTGCTGCTGCATGCGATGCAGGTAATCCAGAGGGGTTGGGTGCAGACCTGTTGGAGACATTGGTGAAGATGGCTCCGACCAAGGAAGAAGAAAGAAAGCTGAAAGGCTACAACGGTGACATATCGAAATTGGGGACTGCTGAGAGATTTCTCAAGGCGGTCCTTGATGTACCGTTCGCCTTCAAACGTGCTGAGGCCATGCTTTACCGGGCAAACTTTGATGCCGAAGTGAAATACCTGAGAAAATCCTTCTCAACCCTAGAGGTAAAATGGAATTAATTGGAATGAATTCATATCATGTCATGTCATGTCATGTGATGATGTGCAAAATTTATGCAATCCTAATGCAGCAAGCAAGTGAAGAATTGAAGAACAGTAGACTGTTCCTAAGGCTCCTTGAGGCCGTTCTAAGAACGGGGAATCGGATGAACGTTGGAACTAACAGAGGTGATGCAAAAGCTTTCAAGCTCGACACACTCCTAAAACTCGTTGATGTGAAGGGTACGGATGGGAAGACGACACTGCTCCATTTTGTGGTCCAAGAGATTGTGAGGTCCGAAGGCATTGGCGTTGATTCACCCAACAACACCAATACTAGTAGTACTACTAGTAGCTCTAAAAGTAAGGAGGAGGAGGAGTTTAGGAGGCAAGGACTGAAGGTTGTGGCGGGGCTGAGTAGGGAACTCAACAACGTAAAAAATGCAGCCGGGATGGACTCCGATGTCTTGAGCAGCTACCTCACCAAGTTGGAGTCGGGTCTCGAGAAGGTCCGGTTAGTGTTGAGGTACGAGACACCGGATATGGATGGAAGATTCTTTGCCTCAATGAAGGGATTTCTCAAAGAGGCTGATGAGGAGATCACTAGGACCAAGGCCGTGGAAAGGAAAGTCTCGACGTTTGTGAAAGAGGTCACGGAGTATTTCCATGGTGATGCAGCAAAGGAAGAAGCCCATCCATTCAGAATTTTCGTGATTGTAAGGGATTTCCTTTCCGTTTTGGATAATGTGTGCAAGGATGTCGGTAGAATGCAGGAAAGAACAACGGTGACAGGTGGTTGTGCACGATCCTTCCGCATATCAGCAAACACACCACTGCCCGTCCTCAACAACAGATCAATATACAATGTTAGACAACAAGAAGATGACATCTCAGATGAAGAGAGTTCATCTCTATGAGCACATCTCAGTGTGGATAGTAATTACCTTCTACGGCATGGCTAGTCAAGTCCATTTGTAGTATATACAATACAAATACAAATGAATGTTGCTTTCTCTGGGTTCATCTCCCGCTTGCAATAGCCAAGATTTTGCACTTTCTCTGGGGAAAAAAACAAGAAACACACCAGCTCAAGTCAGGCGCAGCAATAATAAGTCGTCGAAGGGCAAAAATGCTCGAGATTGATGGATGATAGTGTATTTTTTTTTGAAAACCTTGTACAAGTGATACATCTCAAGGCAAAACTACACATAATTTTATTCAAGGGCACATGTATTGCATCTACTAGAATCTATTTAAATCAGGGTTAAGACTATTTCCCAGGCCTCTCATTGTTATTGTTCTTGCTGTTGTTTGTGTCATTGTGTGGACCTTTGTTAGTGACAAACCAAAGATGTACAAGCAACAATTAAATCAAGACATGAAGTAGATCATTAAGAGAGGGTGACAACAGATCACATTTGCAACTCTATTCTCCCTGCACCAGCAAAGGAGTCCGATAAATCCTGCCCAAAACTGGAAAGTTCATCCTTGATATCATCCTTCAGTCAACTAACTGACCACTTAGCCTATTACAACAACAACAATAACACGACCACTTCCCACTAGATAGGGTTGGCCACATATATTCGTAAGATACACGTACACAAGATCCGACGATTTTAATGCGTTGACTATCGGCTACCTACCACTTAGCCTATTTTAGAATGCAATTTCTGTTCTACACTATGTCACTTAGGGCATGATTGGATGAAGTAAAAAAAAAAATAATAAGAAGGGGATAAGGAGTTGGGAATAAGTTAGCATGGTTTGGAAAGGAAAAACAATTCCAGTCGTATAAGCTAATATGCCCTCCATATGAAGGGGAAGGCATATTATTTCACTGTTTGAGGTGTATTAGCTTTTGCTAAGCCTTAAAATCAGTTAAAGCTAATACGCCCTTCATATTAACTGTCTCTCTCTACTTTTTGCAATGGGTCCCACCTTATTTCCTTTCTATATTACCAAACTACTTTTTTTACATTTTAACCCTCCTTTATAAACATCATATCAATGTGGCCTCACCCTTTAAACATAATACCCCCTTCTTATCTTATTTTTCCTTCCTAACTAATACACCTTAATTTTTAGCGTCATCCAATCGACCCCTTATGATTTTAGACTCAACAATACACTATATTTGTCGGGCTAGATTATTTTATCTAGCCCAAACCTAATCCCCGAACTAGGTTAGGACAGTGCATGATAGGTAGTCGTCAACAACCAACGTATTATATTTATTGGATGCTATACAGATATATGTGACCAACCTCACCTGATAACTAATGAGGAGTGGTCGTGCTGCTGCTGCTGATAGTTTTACTCTGTTAAAAGGGTCTGAGTACCGAATTTGATTTCATCATCTTTCTTCGACATCAGATGATGAATGTAGTGAAGCCCAAGAAGCTTAAACTTCATAACGAACCTACCTTCTGCCACAATCATGGCATACATTTGCGTTTATGATTCAATTTCATTGCCCATTTTCTCTTCATCATACTACATCACAATTATCCCAACTAAACCAAATTCCAAATTAATCATCCATCTTCACAACTAAAACAATACTAAATCAGATCCCAGAAATTCTAATTAGCTTCTCCCAAACTGAGATGATACCGATTAATGCATGGCAAAACTAAAACCCATAACAAATCCAGACATGCAAAAGGAGAAAAAAGATGTCAGAGCTGAAATCAGAGAACAATTGAATTAATCATAAATAAATACCAACAACTTTCTCCTGATATTATTTCAAGGAGAACCCACCCCTTTCAGCCTTCTCTATATACCTCTCCACTACATTCTGTCTGTCTCCAAACGGGAAATTTATGATGTTGTGAGCAGTTTCACTCGAATGGGATTGAAAAGGGCACACAAATTTACTATTTCCATGAAAAAAAAAAAAAACTCCGAAAACGGAAAACAAAAAAAACGTGTTTGAGGGATTCAATGTTGTTGACAGACAAGCTAATAATGCCCAGAAGAAAAAAACAGAATTGAAATTTGGAGAATTGTGGGGATGGTGGACTGCGCTGAATGCAGATCACAATCTGGACAAATAAACCGTCGTTGTCATATCCATTCAGTCTAAGGGGGGTGGGCCCGGTGGAAAATTGATCGGTCCTATAACAATAATGTTAGTTGGACTACCAACTAAATTACACTTTATACTACTTTTCCTAATAAGGAAAAATGAGTGAGAGTCTCATCATTTATTTTTTTGTCATCATTCATAACCACCTCACCCATTTTTTTTTATTAGAAAAAATAGTCTAGAGTGTAATTTAGTTGATAGTCCAACTAACAATATTGGTTGTATGACGCAGCAATGTATGAGCAAATTTGTGAGATGCCCGGATTTTAGACACGATGGGGTGTGTGTTGTTTTTTTTTTTTTTTTTTGCTCATTTCTTTTAATTTTGTTTATGTGAAAAAAAAATTAAAAAAAAAACCACTCAATTGATCAAAGGGAGTAGGATAAAATTTTTAGGTATTGTTTTTTATACTGTTTTTGGATCCTATTTGAACACTTATTTTAGATATTGTTTTTGACACTGTTTTTTTATACCGTTTTTATCATAATTTTTGACACTGTTTTTGAATACGACTTAACTCATAAAAGTGAGTTGAGAATATTTTAAAAAAAATTTAACCCAAAACAAAGCGAAAAAAATAAAAATAAAATTACATTGCACAACTCACAATTTCCCCCTCCTCTTCATTCCAATTTTATTATTTGGATAACTTTTAAATTCGAGACAAATAAATCGTCATTGTCATATCCATCGATTGTGTGTCGGATTGTTTCTCGTTAGTTGATTTTATTTTTTTATTTTTTATGAGCATTAATTGTATTTCATGTATTAATTGTATGAAATAAAAAAAAAATAAAAAAAAAACCAACCAATAAAAAATAATACGACACACAATTAATACTTAAAGAGTTTTGTCCGAAGTTTTAAAATTGTACAAATAACACAACTACCTCTCCTTCCCCTCCCTGCTATCGTACACCCCCTCGTGCATTATCAAATAACACCTTTAACAAAACACGGGTTTAGTGATGATCTCTTCTCCTCTAGGTCTCTTCATTTCATTCAGAAC
>JAOWBR010169632.1:0-11497 GCA_028571145.1 Dionaea muscipula
CATAACTTAAATCTTCTAACAATTCAATATACAGACCTCATAATAGTATATATAACATCCAATACAACACTGACCCCAAAAGTACTATTAATACTAGAATTGAGACCTTGAACAACCAGGCACCGCGCTTGTCATGAGCATCCATGAGGTCTCCGTCACCCGGTGGAATCAATTGATATGGATCAGATGTCTACTCTGGGCCTCGCATTGGAATCATCAAATGTTGAGCCTGCAACACAAATACCAAATCAAGACAATGCCAAAAAAAAAACACTTTCTGCTGCTGCTAACTTTTTAGTTTAAATTAAGATTGGACTAGATAATCATCGTCGTCGTCGTCGTCAAGATCAAATCTCACTAGATGAGAACGGCCGCACGTAAGTCACAAGGGCACATGCATAGAAGATCCGATAAATATTGTGTGTTGACTGTCGACTACTTAACATACAACAAAACTCACACTCATCAAGCGTAGCAAAGAATTGGCATGCTTATGTAAATATTCTTTGACAGCGAGTTAGAGAAGTCAGGAAAGTGACATAACTTAGCTTAGGAAGAGAGAAGCTCATCAAGCATTGTTGAACACTTGCCACATGGTAAGAAACAGAATTGCTACAGCCAGTCAAAAGACTCAAATGCATAGGACAACTTCTAAGTTCATAGCCCAAGGAATTCTGTGAAGCCAATTTAAAACTAGACTTCCAACAATTGCAGGGTTGAAATTCATCGGCTACAATACAATAGATAATGAACCAAAGAAGCCAGGGTGCCCAGTTCACTTAATTCAGTTGCAGTACAGTTGGACAGGTTCCAGCTGTTTTGAAGGGTGATTAAAGCTTCACATTAAACTAATTCCTTACCATTTCATCAACAACATTCATTCTAAGTAAGAACTACAGGAAGAAAAATGTACAGCAGCCAAGCCATTAGTACATGCTCAGAAAAGACAAGTGGGATGGAATACAATAAAAACCGGTGAAAATAAAATAAGTCATTCAATGTTGAAAGAAGAAAAAAATCTTAAAAGATTATCAGTACATGTGAATACAATCAAATCGACATGGAGGAACGACCAGAAAATCAGCCATTTCTCAACAAAGAAAACGAGCAACTTCTAGACAAATGGAAGCCCATGAAACGATAATCCATTTGAACCATCCTGTAAAACCACCAGTCTCTAAAACATGCAGAAGATTGAGAAAACTCGTGTAACAGCGGCAGTAAGAGTAAAATTACCTGCGAGTTCCCGTAGTTCATGGACTGATTGAAAGATCCTTGATGAGCAAGCTGCCAGTTTGAAATCAGAATAAGGTAAGCAAAGCCCAGAACGAAATCAACTAAGCAATTGCACACGAACACACAAAGCATTGGACATATTTCACCTGAGCATGTGGAAGTTGACCTCCCACTGTGTCTTTCCTTGATGATCCTTCACCTCCTTTAACAGATCCCTTGGTATCACCCTAGCAAAATTAATTTGCCACACATGAAATTATACAACACGGCAAACAGCCTTGAACAACAGAATGAAAGTGCACAAATTCAAGAGAAGCATAGTGCATTTTTAAGGGTAACTCACCTCCATCTGTTCATTGATCAACCATGCACAAATAGAAACACCATTGAGTCAGACCAGCATGAAATGAAAGTAAATAGATCAAGGAACAGATAAACAACTATCATGAACACAATTCACCTCTCTGTATCGAGTTAAGTACACCTTCAGAGGCTCTATGTAGTCCTCAAACCCCAATGTAGCCATAGCCCAAAGCAGATCATCACCATTAATCGTCTTCCTCTTTTCCCTCTGACATTTATCACTTGCTCTGCACAAAAAGTACATCATCTTAATCCTCCAGAAACATTAAACAACGCAAATCAGAAATTCACAGACAATACATGCTCAAAATTGAAAATCACTGACCAAACCCACAATTGAAATGACCCAAATTCTAAATCATCCCCACATTCATTCATTCAACAAGCATCACTGAGACCAATCCACAAAAGCACTACTAATACAAACTTAAAATTGTGGGCGCTGCAACAAATTCAGACTCGAAAGCACTCGGAACCTTCACCATAGATCAAAGCGGCTGCTCAACCCTTCAATTCCGAATTATTTACCACACTTAGTACAATGAGGCATCCACAGCACACACGTGAACAAACAAAAAATTACGCTAATTTCACATCCCACAAGATCAAAATACAAACTCAAACTAGTAAACAAATCATACAGAAAAGGAATCAGAGTATCCAAATTCTAAGCAAGGTGATAATGATTTCAATCACAAAAAGACAAGGAGCGAATGATATGACTCTCGTACTCGCTAGTAATGAAGCTGATGAACTCAGAGACACATTCCTGAACAGTCTCTTTAGCATCCTTTGCTATCTTGCCATTAGCGGGCAAGGCCTTCTTCATAATCCGACTTATATTAGCAATAGGCAAGAACCTGTCCTGCTCACGGACACTCGACCTTGGACTCTGGTCACCACCGCTCTCGTGACTCCCTCCACCTGGACTAACCGGAGCCTCCGCCATCGGCACGACGACGACGACGACGACGACTAGGACTCAACCCTGACCGCGAATCCGGCAACAAAATCAACACGAACACATCACATACAAATAAACAAGCATAGTCAGTCCATGGATCTGAGATAGATACAAAACCTAGAGGAAAAACGACATCCATAGCCAGTGAATCGAAGAGAAAAAATGGAGCAGAGATGGGGGAGCGGGAGGAGGAGGAGGAGGGAAATTGGGTTAACTTACAGTTGAGGAGGAGCGTATAAATTGGATCGCGAGGATGAAGAGAGAGAGGAGGGAAGGGTGAAGATCGGACGCTGGAGAAGACAGCAAGGGAGGAGACGACTCAGATGAGACCTTGAGGTGAAGATATGGTTATCAACACCGTTCGTTTCTACCCTAATTTGTTTTTTCCTTTTTCATTATATTATCTTCTCACTTTCTTTTTCTTTTTTCTTTTTTTTTTTTTTTTTTAGGTAGTGGGTACGGTGCTGATTACTATAATATACTACGTTTTTATAATATTTGGATGATACGATATTATATTATCATTTTTATTGTGATATAAAATGATAGTATATTATCGTTTTTATTTAGATAAAACAGTAACATACTATTGTTTTTGATTTTTTGATTTTTTTTTAGATGATACGGTAGTATATTATTGTTTTATTTTAAAAAAATGATAGTATATTACCGTTTGATGAAAAAAAAAAAAACGAGGCAAACCCCTGTCAGAAGGTGTGCCTAAAGTAGTTCTCGGTAGAGTAGTGGATAGTGCTCTTTTTGTTCCTAATTACTTTGCTGGGGTGTGAGATTTTTTTTATTTTAAAAAAAAAATTATATGATCCTGTTTTTTTTCTATGGATGAATACCGAATGTACTCCCGTTTAACACATTTCTTATTTCTTATTTTTATTTTCTTTAGCAAAAATTAGAAGACATACTCAGTATAACCTACTAGAGACATTAGAGATAATATCCTCCCACACACTCAAAATTAATAGGCATTCGCAGTTTGGGATGTACACGACACGAGGCAGCTCTGATAAAATAAGTCGGTGTTTAAAACTTATTTATAGTTTGTAGAAGCTGTAGGGTTGGAAAACAAAGGGGAAGCGAGGTAAAGAATCACTGACCACAGGTCCACAAGCACTAGCTAGCCAGTCACACAAAAAGGCCAACTTGTATAAATTCTAAATCAATCATTCAATGTGCAATGGAACTAGACAGATCTCAAACCCTTTACAACCTAAACAAATCCCATCTATTATTTATCTATCAAGGGATGTGGTGATGAAGGTATACTTAAAAAGCTCTACCGAGCCGATGGCTGTAGTATACAATCATCGACAGACGGGTAATTATCCGGTGAACCCACATTGGAAGGTAAAGAGCGTTCTGAGATGTCATGGGAGGAGGAGTAGTAGTAGCCGCGGCCTTCCCTTGATGCCTCTGTGTTGTTCCTTTCCATGGAGATAGCCTCTTGGATATCCTTGAGGACTTCTGACATGGATGGCCTCATGTCTTTGTGGGGCTTCACACACAAGAGAGCTTTCTCTGCAATCATCCACATTGACTGCATGTTGTGTTCACCGAGGAGTAGCGTAGGGTCAATGATTCCTTGTAGGTCGCCTCTTTCTATGCGCGACTTCGCCTGCAGAAGCCATCAATATGAAAAAAAAGGAAAACATATCACGGTCACACGAGAGTAAGTAAAACCGTTAAGAGGGATGTCATCATGTATTGTTGGGACTCACCCATTGAACTATGTTCCGGCAGTTAACCCCAAAGCTTTCATTCGATATTGCTTCCTTGCCGGAGATTAACTCAAGTAAAATGACACCAAAGCTATAAACATCACTTTTCTCAGTCAACTGCTGGGATACATAGTATCTGCATATCAGAAGAAAAAGCCATATTTGGTTTGGTAGCCGCCTGGAAAAGCTTGGATTATATCATGGGACAGGTCATATAGCCAAAAAAGATAACAACGAACTGCAGCAGTTGGATTCGTCATCATCAATGGCTAAGATCTGTCCATTGAAGTCGGCAGTTTTGTCTTTTTTACTCTGCTGATGTCATATGGGGTAAGTACATAAACAAATCTTACTCGGGGTCTAGATATCCCACAGTCCCCCTAACAATGCTAGAAACATGGGATGATCCATCATTTGCCAGCTTTGAAAGACCAAAATCTGATACTCTGGCACTCATGTTATTGTCAAGGAGAATGTTGCTGGTTTTCAGATCTCTGTGTATGACAGGAGGAATGCAACCTTTATGAAGATATTCTACGCCTGAAACAAACAAACAAGCATGAAAAGCATCGACATCAAAGTTCAAACAAAATCATTAAGATTAAAGCGTGACAAAGAAAACGCACTTTCTGTGCCAGGACGCTTACACACCCTTAGCAGCATCTTCAGCAATCTCAAGGCGCTTGATCCAACTTATGCCTTGATGTCGTGTTAAACGGCCTAGAAAAGAATGAATCAAGGTCACAGAACTTTCAAAAATTCCATACAACTTCCCCGATCAAGTGAAGATGTTCTGAGACAATAGCATTCACGGTGCCAGATGACAAAACTATTTGACATGTATAAGATTAACCTCGAGTTGGAATGCATTTACCGTAAAGATGCTCTTTCAGGGTCCCATTGTGCATGAACTCATAAACAAGGATGTTTTTCTCTTTGTCTTGACAATACCCGAGAAACGGCACCAAGTTTCTGTGGTGGATCCTCGAAAGAAGAGATACCTATGTCAGATAGGATTAAGCTCAATTAATTAAAAACCAACTTCCCACAAGAAATCAAGAGAAAGTACAATAGCTTGCTCAAGAATCTGATGAACACTGTAACGCCCCATACCCAGAAGTCAGAACACTGCCAACCACACCTTAATGGACATTTTTATTCTCTCTTCACCAAAAAAGTTAAACGTTGTTGACAAAAATGGAATCCATTAGATCTATATTCAATCTCAATCTCTTCTCATCCACCGATATCACATTCGAGTATGACAATCACGAGTTTTACCACTGAACATCTCCAAGAGTCTGGTCATAAAAGAGAGGCTCAATTTGAAATGAATCATAGACAAATTTAGTGTGTAAATTGGGCCACAATTCGTTACGAAATGTAATAATAGGCATTTCAGGTGGTTTGGTCATGCGAAGATTAGTCTTGCTAATGCATATTTGCCGAGATGCCGGATAGTGGGCACCATCAAGAGCATAGAGGAAGAGCCAAGAGAAAAGTTCAAGTTAACTGCAAAGAAGCAAACATGTATGGGTAAAGCAAAGAAACAACTACCAGTGCTGAATCTAGGCGGCAAATCCACGTGCTACTCATGTAAATTACCCATACAATAATCCTAGGCTCTATTTGGATTGAGATAAAGAGGAGAGAGGGAAGGGAAAGGAATTCTATCTTGTTTGGGAATTGATAAGCTTTCCCTTCTCCTTCATTCCCCACCAAATTGGTGGTGAAATTACCACCTCTATTTTTTTTCCCCAAACGAGTTGAATCATTCTCTTTTCTACTATTTAACTTTAATCCAAACAGGCCCTTACATTCAAGATCTCGAGAGATTTGATTGGCTAATACATCTGATTTTTTTTATTGATGAATTATCCATCTCGTTATCATAAAACAGAACCATTGCTCATTTTTTGAAAGCCAAAAGAGTAAGATCCTTAGTAACAATAAAACAGTTTAATGATCACTAGGTTACCTCATTCATAAATTCGCGTTGTCCCTGATACGAATTGTTAGTCAAAACTTTGACTGCTACTTCTTTTCCATCTCTTAATATACCATAATAGACGGTGCCAAAACCTCCAGAGCCGATCATTCTTTCAAACTTCTTTGTACCTTCTTCAAGTTCACAGAAGCTAAAGCAGTGTGCAGCTTCTGTACCAGTATCTCCCAAAGAGGAAGGTATCTTTTGAGAAAGCAACATAGTTCCGAGCTGCTCTGCGGGTGTTCATAAGACCCAGCATTACATTACATTACATACAGATGGATGAATGCACTCGATCCGGCTTTGCAAACAGGCAAAAATCAAGAGTACCAAAGAGTCCTAACCTTGACTGTTCAGTTTTTCATTTGCAACTCTGCCCTTGAGCACCAGCACACAAGTTATAATGATAGATGCAAGAATAGAAATAGCACACGATAAACCAATGAATACATTGGTGTTATTTCCTTCATTGTCTCCCTCATGAAGATCGACATTTCCCGAGAAGCTGTACATATACAAAACAAGATATTGAAAATTGAGTACAATAAAAAAATATTATGCTGTTTCTTTTATCTTGCACCCTCATCCGGAAAAATAAAAAGAGTAAAGTAATAATAAGGTTACAAGAAAATAAACTGGGCCAGTTAATGGAAAATGAAATGGATCCCAAACGAAAATTATAGGGCAAGAAAGATGACCCATTTCTTTTCATTCCTTTCAAAAAAAAAAATTTCTTTCTTTTTTTGGTTTTGCTCTCCACAAACCCTCTTCTTTTTTTTTTTTTTAACTCGATAGCTCCTCCATTTTTTTACAATTTTCCCCAATTGAGCCGCCAACTTTTTTTTTTTTGAAAAAAAATTATAAGTTTTGTAGTTGCCCCGTTGTAAAAATCATGGATCTGCCGCTGACCATAAACGGATCTTAAATTAGGCCATACGGGGATACTACTTACTTTACAGCCAGATTGCTCTTCAGAAGACTAGATGGCACTGTCCCCGACAACATATTATCCTGCAAGTACCTAAAATCAAGTTCATCATCCTTTGTGTAATGAAAAAAGATTCAAGGCAAGAATCAAATTAAAAAGGAGGTAACAATAGAACCCAGATGGACGAATAAAGATCGATCATACTTGACAATGACATTCAGAAACTTACAACTCGCTCAAGTTCTGTAGGTGAGCCAAGTAGGAAGGAAACTGACCAGTCAACTTGTTGTTCTCGAGATGACTGTGATGGACAACAAAACAAGTCATCTCTAATATACACATTCTTTTTTTTTTTTCTTCTCATGTAAGATTTGAAATGGCAAAAGATAATCTAGCCTTACATGATCCTCAAGTTTGGGCACCCACTGAAGTCAGGAATCGATCCTGTGAGCGAGTTGCCATCAAGCCATCTGCAATCTCGAGATCAGGAGAGTGAGATGAGAAGCCATTACCAAATGATACCTAAAGAAGTTGGTATCAAACAGGTCAACAGATAAAGTTTGACACTCACATCTCCTCTAAGCCACTCAATTTTGCCAGCTCTGGAGGGATATTCCCCGATAAATTTTTCTCGGACAAGTAACTGCAGCAACCAAAATGCTAGATTACATTTCTGCAAGAACTCTGTGAATACAGTAATTTTTGTGTAGAAGAATAAAGTATAATGGAGCAAGTGTACTCACACTGCAACTATCAGTGGTTGAGGACCTGAATTACATTGTACCCATGTCCATGGAACTGGAAGGCAAGGATCACCACCTTCTTGAGCCCAGTCCATGTCCATTAATGAGTAATCTGAGACAAGCTTAGTAACAACAGACCCTGCAGCTCATGCAAACAGAAGATCAAGAATCAGGGTCTGAAGGTGAGAACTGTCGATATCCATAAGGGTTAATGCTGAAAATTAGAACAATAACATGGAATAAAGCTAATGAATGATGATAATAATAATAATAATAACAATAACATGGAATAAAGCTTACCATCCAATGAACCATCAATTTTCTTAATGTACTTGTTTATCTCGAGAGCATTCATGAGTGGGCCCTCAGTAGAGTCTGATGTTTTAATGAATCTAAAAGACAGCACAAAAGGGAGGGATATGTTATCGAATCCAGGCTCATAGAGACGATATTTGCCTCCAGCATTTTCAAGAATGTTTACAGTAATTCTGCTGAGTTCAGGATGTTGATATATTTTTAGCTTGAACTTTCTTGTATCCTTTGGACCCAAGTCTTCAACCTCGGCAAAATAAGCGGTTGCCCATCCAGCTCCTGGAAACCCATCCAAGTTTAGTCGGTATGATAATATTCCATTTCTACCAACTACAGCAGTTTGCATGACTTTCATAGGTGGTCTGTCATCCCTGTCAACAAAAATTTGCCTCGTTGTTGACGCTTTCTCAGTGCCAGGAGCAACATCAACTAGATAATTTGCTTTCTTCAGCGAATCAGATTCCCATATTCTATCAAATGGATCATCCGGATACCTGAAACCATTTTAAAACACACATGTTTTTCATGCTTAATCATCAGAGTTGAAGAACACACTATAATTTGCTCTCTGAATTACTACAGTGGATACGCCAACAGCTAACCATTCTCATCTAAGTAAGAGCACCTAAACACGCACAACACAAGTAGGAGTTGGAGGTCATGATGTGATTAAGTACTCCCCAGTAAAATAGCTGAGCAGATTCAAGTATCATTTGGCTGCATAACCCACCTTTTTATATTTTTATTTATATTTTTGCTTCTATTTTAATAATAGAAACTCAAAACTTTCATAGTGTAGGATTTGCTAAATGTTTGATTAGGCTTGCTCAGGCTCAGATCATTAACAAAAAGGCCAGAAAGAATAAAGCTCATTTCAACTCTTTAAGAAAAAAAAAAAAAAAACTTTAGGCTATCTAGTCATTTAATGAGCTCTTATAGAGTGAGATATTGAGCATCCAACATCCCAGTTCCTTAAAACAGCCATATGTTACCAGAAGAAAAACGGAACGTGTACAATTAATTATCCAGTCATGATCTTCTTACCTGAGAGGAGTAGAATCATTGCATCCAAAATTGATTCTGGCAGACACGCTGAGATAGTACTGTTTTTCAAAGTGAGTATAGTACATCGAGCCATTGAATTGTCGGAGTTCAAGGGTAGAAATAAACGGCTGCCCTGTGGTTGCCTTGGATAAGCAGACACTAATAGTAGGGTCCACAGCCAGAAAGATCATCTCTCTCACCTCGACTGTATCGGCATCTGAAATAACTATGGTAGACCAGGGCGTCGCTCCAAGTGATATATCAAACTTTGGATAGACATTATTGTTATCAAAGTTACCATACAAGAAAGTCGATCTTACGAGATACCTAACCCTACTTGTGACATTTAGAGTATAACAATACTTCCTGTCATCAGCAGGGAAGTGTCTCAGTGTCATGTACTGCCGCCTGCTCTCATTAGCAACAAATATATTTGCTGTTTCCCCATGAATTAAAGGATAATCTGGTTCCCAATGAAGATCAAGTTCATCAGTAAAACTTTCATGACCGCCGCAATCTATACTTATGAAACCTGCTATCGTTAGGAAAATATTAGCATTTTTGAATCTCTAGCAATGAATCACAAATTCACAATTACATATATGAATGAACAAGATAAAGGACACTACAAATCATAGGAAACAAATGGTAGGCCATCAAGGTATTAGCATATTCTTGAAGATAGGGCTAATCTGGCAATAGCTTCCACAGGAGACGCAAATTTCAAACAGCTCATTCCATGTATACGAGACGAGAAATAAGTAACAACTAGGACTAAATGCAATGTAAAGCAGCTATATATGTGAATATTAATCAATTCAGCCAAGCCTTTCGTTCATGCTTCGGACGATTAGACGGATATAGTACCTTATCTTGTTCCCCTATTGATGGTCTCGGTGACGTGTCAAGTTCAATCTAGTCACTCTCTTTTCTTCCATCTTTGTCCAATTACAGTCTCTAAATGACATGTTTTGCTCCTTGTCCCGATCACTAAAAAAAGGGAGCAACGTAGATGGCATGCATATCTATGCACCACGGACAAGTAAAGCAGATTGATGAGATCATTTCGAAGAAAATTATCAGCATAAATTTGCTTATTGACAGTTGAAACAGGGGTGTCCGTCAAGAGAGCAGGACGGTGTGTAGAATCTACAGATCCGATTCAGTAGCAAAACAGATTGTTTGGTTTGGTTCAGTTTCAAGGCTTTTTAATAAAATATAGTCAGATTCAATTTATCATATTACATATCTGATAAGGAAAACATGTCTTTTGCCAAATTCCTTTCTAAGAAATTTCCTTAACATTTACATGCTCCATAAAGAACTAAAATATAGTGATTAATTTCCTGGCTTGCACCAGAAAAATAGCCATTACAGTATTACAATGAAGGTTAATTGCAAGTAGAACAATTATTTAATTGTGCTAGAAAGTCTATATAGGCGAGGTGATTTCTAACACATCCTAACAAGAGGACTTGAGTGCAAAGTTATTTTCTCGGGCATGCAAAACACAAGAACCAATTAGCAAGATACTAGCCAAATGCACACTGCTATGCATAAATGATAGTGAGATGATGCTCTTTTCTTTGCAACCATGGTAGCAGCAACACAAAAGCTCCCATAAACCATTTCAAGAAACATTCACTTGATTTCAGATTTTATCCCCTACAATTACATCTAACGTCCCGGCCCAATCACCAAATATCCCTTCATCCCTAGACTTCACCTCTTTCAGACTCTTTTCTTTCCTAAGGGCCTGTTTAGATAGCGGTGAATTTGGTGGGGAGGGAAGGGAAGGGGAAATGAGGAGAGGACTGTCTGGGAAAGGGTGGGGAATGAAGGAGAAATAATTAACCAGGGAAAAAAAAATTAGAGGGGAGGGGAAGGGAGGAAAGGGGAATGAAAGTCAAAAGGTGGATTTTTTGTGGTGAAATTTTAACTAGAAATGGCAATGGGACGGGTTCGGATAATACCCGACTGTACCTG
Source organism: Dionaea muscipula (assembly GCA_028571145.1). Lineage (NCBI taxonomy): Eukaryota > Viridiplantae > Streptophyta > Magnoliopsida > Caryophyllales > Droseraceae > Dionaea > Dionaea muscipula. Next base: position 11,297 of record JAOWBR010169632.1, read on the forward strand.
ATTTTTTTCCCCGAACCCACCCCGATCGGGTACGGGGCAGGTTCGGGGAATCCCCATTAGGGACATGGGTTCGGGTTCGGGTTCGGGATACAAGACGGGTTTGGATAAGTAGATATTATAGGTTATGATGGGTATTACGGGTTCGGATCGGGTTCGGGTTTGTGGCGGGTTCAGGGGCGGGTTGGAGTTCGGGGCGGGTTC
>JAOWBR010169654.1:0-11495 GCA_028571145.1 Dionaea muscipula
GACCGCCGGCGGTCAACGTGAGTCAAAATTTTTATCCCGTCGATTTTTACCTGCAAAACAAATAAGTTTGTAAAATCACTATCCATCATAACAAACAGGACCTAACGGACAACCACGTTTTCCCTTCGTCAAATGACTCAAATTCGTCGGTCACAGGCAAAAAGGAGTCCTTGATTTTAATTATTTTTTTGTTTTTCTAATTTGAAATTTAAAATAATAGATATCCACCATTTAAAAAAAATTAAATTAAATCCAAACCCTCGCACACCCTGAGCCCGAGGGGTGTGCAGAGAAATCCTACATTTTCAGGACGAACCAAGTAGATTGGATGCAAATTTGAAAACCCTGCCTTCTAGTTCCAGACAGACCCGCAGACCCTGGAGACCATAAATCTGGTGTACCAATTTAATTAGCATAATATTATACAGATTTAAGTACAAAGATAGATAAATCTAGGAGGCACACTAACTAAGACAGCTCCCCGGTGTCAATAAGCCAACATGTACATGATTGTATCTCATAAAATGTTTTGACATGTTCGCAGGGCAAAACCAAGACAGGCAGCTTGAACTTGGTCCAAAATAGCTTCAGCCTCCTGACATGTCTCAAAATCACCTAGTAACTCTTTCCCCAACTGCAACAGATGCCTAACGATCACCTGCCACAGGAACAAAACGAGGTCATGACTCATGAGTTGAATTAAGGGAAGTCTTTACACTATTCTTTCATAAAAGAATGGGCAGAACTGCAAGTTAAAATAACTTGAGCTCTGAAGTTCATATTAAGCATATAGAGCCCGGAAAAATAAAAAATAAAAAATAAACCTGCCCGAGTTAGAAGGATGCAATGCCGAGTGACGAGTATCCAGCAGCTTTCACCTCCTTCAGAGTGCTGGCTAACCAATCCAAGCCCTCATAGAGTCCGTCTCCTCTAAGAGCGCAAGTGCCTTGGATGTGCCATTTCCTGTTCTTCAGATCAAACAGACCCAGCCCTTCACCCACTTCCACAGGTGTCATGGCTCCTTTCTATACAAAGCAACTTCGGTCATATTTTAACTGTCACACAGCCTTGTATACCCAAACTCGTGATGACTTTAGCATCTGAAGGATTTAATTGCAAGATAACTTCTTTTATATCATAATTCTCTGACTACTTTCAAGTTCTTCATCCTTAACTATATGCAACTACAGCACCTAAACACTACCCCTATTACTTTAAGGTTTAGTTTCAGACTTTCAGTCTTCAATATTCGCGTGTTAGATATCTAACAGAAGGCAATTTCCGTTTCCAAGGAATACAGTACCTGCTGGATGCACCTATTCTGGGAAAAAAAACCTCGCAAAGCTGGTCAAAAGCAGAGAGTCTAGGCTTCATGTAGATCTCTAGAACTAGACTGGACGAAACATGCTTTTCCTTGGATATCATCAAGCCGTGAAAATGAAGAAAATAACATGTTTTCATATATTTCAATTGTTTTCCATTCATTTTCATGAAAATTTAGAACCTCCTTCGGGCCAACAAGTAGTATGCTCTCATGTTAAATCACATTGCAATTCTATGAGATTGATGATCAATTACACAGCATAACCCTGACTTAGCACTGCCAAGCTCGCATAATAAGCACATCATGTTCGCTTCTAGTTGTTTATAATGTTTTCTAAATTCTAGCAGGTTTGACATGGTCTTCTGTTATGCGCAATTGCTATAACTTTCCAACACCATTTCTCCTGAACTATGAAGGTATTTGGCTAGATTGTATAGCACAAAGCATAGTTGAACACCTAATGTGTCAGTAGTTCTTAAATTGCATTTTTAAAGAGATGGGACCTGTGCTCCATTATAGGGGAGCCTAATGCTAGAGGTGACCCATGAAGCTATTTGGCTACATGACCCATGCTCCCTTAGGGGCCGATTGGATGCAACAAAGGATGAGGTATATTAGTTATGAAGAGGGGTAAGATATAGATGGTGTGTTATGTTTGGAGGGTGGGTCCCCACTTATATGATGTTTATAGAATGGAGATTAAAATGTTAAAAAAGTGATTTGACAATATAGAGGGATAAGATGAGGTCCAATGTAAAAATAGAGGAATAAAAGATATGGAGAGCGTATTAGTTTTCGTTGGCCTCAAGTCCAGCGAAAACTAATACACCTCAAACAGTAAAATAATGTCTCTCCCTACATATGTTTTATTTGGCAATTGGTGTAAAATATTTGTTGGGCAACAATACATCTCATATGGAGGGCGTATATACTAATATGTCTGCCTTTGGCTGCAGCCAATCAAGCCCTTATGTTAATATATGACAATTTTCTAGCAGATGCGGTGGGACAGTGCCGACTCAACCAAAAGGAATGAATGACTTACCATATCCTGCTTGTTTGCGAAAACCAAGATAACGCTGTTAAGCATGAAAGGATCATTAATGATGGCCTACAATAGAAATGCATATGTGAATAGAAGTGTTTCACAAAATTTGGATATTCATATTAGATTCCTAAAGCAACCACCTGAAACTCAGCTTTTGCTCTCCCGATTCTTTCTCGATCCAAGGAATCCACCACATAGATCTGAGAACAAGCCCATTGAATATTACTGGACCATCATGTCTATTCCCCATATAAGAAGGCAAAACATTATAAGAAGGCAAAACAGCAATACCAAGTTAAACTGTCAACCTCGCTCATAGTTCCTCAGCAATCATGTATAGTAGGAATAGGGAGAAACCCTACAGAAAACTATCAAAACAAAAGCGTAACAGAATAAGTACCAGGCCATCTGTATTGTTGAAGTAATGCCTCCAGAGTGGTCTAAGTTTCTCCTGGCCACCAACATCCCACACAGTGAATATCACATTCTTATACTGAACTTTCTCAACATTGAAGCCTGCAAAAACAACACCAGCATCAGATATCAGTTAAAAGAAGAAAAAAGTTGAAGCAATTACTTATCATGAGTGAGGCCATATGCCAGTTGATGAGAAATTCCAGAGCAAAAAACTGAAACAACAGCAACTCAACAAGGCTAGGACGAAACCAAACAACTCAAAGGGACATCCTGTTCCTCTTCCAAGAATCACAAATAAGTGGTTTCCAAATCCTCTATCGTGGCAGACGAACACCCTGATGACAAGTACACTTATCATGGCAGGCAATAATAACTTCATAGTTTGTGTTGACCTACCAATGGTAGGAACAGTTGATAAAACTTCCCCGATGTGCAGTTTGTACAGTATTGTTGTTTTGCCAGCAGCATCAAGGCCAAGCATCACAACCTAATCATCTCAAAATGAAAACCAATATTCAGATAAGAAGCCTTATGAACAACATAACACTAACACATAAAGCCACTACTACATGCTAATGTAAAAAGCAGCTTATGATAAAGGAAATGCCAATCCAATGAAAGAGCAGCACTATTATGAGCACATAACACGTCCCGGAACAAACATAACAAGCCCCAAGTACTCCAACTCACACTTGAACAAATTGCATTTGATGGGAGTCATGGGACCAGGGTATCCTTTGGTAAGCCGGACCTCTTTTCTGCATTCGGCAACCATGCCCCAAAGCCCCCTCGAAATGACCCAGAAATAACTAGAGAAGCATTAGTGGCAGCCTCTCAGATGGTTACAGTCTTATCTTCATCGTCCACCGCCCCATCCCCCGTGGAAGGATATCTTTCCTACAACGCCATAACAACTGTATTTCGATACTTCTTTCGCTGCCCGATGACCCTGTGGGATAAAACTGTAGGCTGTAGCTAACCCTGAACCCTTTGTCTTGCAGCCACAACTGCATTTGCCCGGAAATGCATTTCAACACAAATCACACCATATGTGGTAGGCATCCAAAATCCTAATATACTATAAGCGTTAACCTCGTGAACCACGACCCTTTACTGTTTAAACAGCAGCCAATACCATACCCACTATATAATACACAGAGGAAGAGGACCCAATAACTATGGCACAACTACTCAACAAGCATACAACAAGATATATACGAAAGTGAACCAGGCAACCATGAGATACCCTATCAACATCCAGGTTAACCATTCCTTCAAAAGACACACAAACACTGATTTTGGCCTAAGAACACCCGAGGAACCTCTCAAAATTACCTCCACATATACCTGAGAAACTAATCAAGCACATCACCAAAATCATAAATGGAAAGCAGACATGATAGGGCAAAGAGTAAGGATGGAGAAAAGGGATACCCGCATCTCGGAGTTGCCGAAGAAGGTATCAAAGAGTTTGCGAAAGGCTTGACCCATTTGGAGAAAGTAGCTGGTCCAACGCCGATCTTCTTGTCCCTCCCTAGTCTGTCCCTCTTCTGAGCAAAAAGTGGAAATAGAGGATTCGAATTCGAGAAGAGGGGGAGGAGAGATAGAGAGGGAGATCCTGTACCAGTGATTCGAATGATCCGGTTTTGTGGAACGAAATAAATTGAAGAAGAAGAAGAAGATCGAAAGAATTTGCTCAATGTTTTGCTTTCGGCTTCTCCCTTTGTACAAACAGCTTTTTTCAGACAAGCATCGGTTTTTCGTTCTCCTTCCCTTCCCAGTTTCAAGTTTTCAACCCCTTGGTTTTTTTGGTTTTTTTTTCATACTTGTTAGTGACTGGAGAAATTACAAAATACATCACATCGGATTTAATTCATATCATCATAAGTTCGGTGACCGATCGATTAATCTATTTGGTTCAGTAACTTCCTACCATCGACGAAATACCATATAACACTTAAAAATTTAAGTCTTATTTAAAATTTTATACAAAGCTTCTAAATTGTCAGGATCGACCATGAATCATATCTTATATTTTCTATCTTTTTAAAACAAAAAACAAATCAAAATATCTAGACGTTATTTGGTTTGTCTGTTTTTATTTTCAGTTTTCAGTAAAAATAAAAAAAAGAAAACGTGTTTGATTTATTATTTATAATTTATCAGGCTTTAGATTTTTTTTCATATTTTGAGTGTTTTAAGAATTTCTACTGAAAACACAAAAAATAATTTTTTATCATTTTCTATATTTTTAAGATTTTAAACCTCGCAAATGTGATTGATTCTTATCAAATCCAACATCATAGGTTTATTGGTATTAATATTATCACTAATATATCTGCAAAATTGATGGAAGCATGAATTAGAAGAAGGATTGTGCCCCCAACTACTACTAGATTCTGTTTGTTTGGTGGATAAGGAGGTCGGATAGGACTAAATAGTCCGGCCGTCTTCTTATCCCTTGTTTATTATGGGCAAAAAATGATGACAATCACCCCATCCTCTTATCCCCATGGTGGGAATTAGGATAACCAAGTACCATAGAGATGTTACTTCCTTATCCCATCTCTAGTGGGGTAAAGAAATTGCCGGTCAATGTCGTTGACTGGTGTTGATCGGCAGTTGACCGGCCGAATTCCAGCCGGGTTTCGATAAGTTTACGACGACCGGTCGGATTCCGGTCATTTTCCTCTGTCGGATAATGTGAGTCAATATTTTTATTCCATCGATTTTTTTCTGTAAAATAAATAAATTTATAAAATTATTATCTATTATTTTTTATCCTTTTTCTTATCCCATTATTCTTTATCTCTCCTCGCTAATTATTTGAACACGAGTGAAAATCAGCGAGTGGATTAGTGGAAGCTGGAGACGTTTGCAAAAGCAGCGGAAAACGAGAGTAAGCGAAGAAGGGAACAAGAGGCCATGAACCTGTTCAGATTAGCCGGGGACATGACCCATCTCATCAGCATAATCGTCCTCCTATTAAAGATTCGTACAACGAAGTCCTGTTCAGGTACTCAATTAGTCCCTTCCCAGTTTTTCCCACTTCATCTTTGTGGTGTTTTTTTTGTGTGCGCGTCGAAGCATTGTACTTAGAACTGATGTCTTGCTCCTGCCTGTGTCAATGGGGTTGCCATTAGACGCCCTATTAGGTTAGATTTGATGGTTTTAGCTGGTGGGCTATTGCGAGAGCTACAGAAGTGGGTTGGACAGAGACTGGAGAATTGGGTGAAAGAACTTGTCTTGAAAGGGTTGGTTTCGGATTTTTCTTCTTCTTCGAGGACTTCAATTGTATCGTCCTACGCCTACAGTCCTAATTGCGGGACTCTCTGGGCGATAGGTATGGTATCAATTCAATGGAGGTGCTTCATGGGAAGTTATTGGAGTCAATCGACCATGTGAGCTGTATGGGAAATTTCCTTGAGTTTTTTCGTTCTCTTGCGGAGTTGGATTGGAATTTATTGTTTATTCCCTTGATTGGCATCATTGTAAAAGTATCGGGGGAATTTCCCACTGTATATTACTCGGATGTGAACTACTGAACAGTTCTCCATACATCAAATTTGGAGGTTTGATATTAAATATTATTAATGCTCATGCTCTGAAGGTAAAATATTGCTGCAAGAGAGAATAACAAAGAAAGCATGGACAGAACTTTGGTTTATTTGTAGTTCATTTGCATATTTCTCCCCAATCTTAGAATGAAGATGAGAACTTTGTAAGCGTAATTCATATCTATTTACTCATCATCTTCTCCTTATTGTATTTGTGCTTGCTTCTTCAATACAAAGGGGTTCTTGTATTTTGTATCTTAATTATTTTATATATGCCATCTGTTGTAGTGGGATCTCATTGCTTCTAAGTATTTCAATATTATCTTTATTCAGGAATTTCACTCAAGACTCAGGAACTGTACGTCGTCGTGTTTGCAACTCGATACATCGATCTGATTACCAGATACATCTCTTTGTATAACACCATGATGAAGTTAGTGTTTTGGGGATCATCAATAGCCATTGTGTGGTACATGAGATACCACAAAGTAGTAAAACAGACATACAACAAACAGGAGGATACTTTTCGTCACTACCTCTTAGTTATCCCATGCTTCATTCTAGCACTGATGGTTCACCGTGCTTTCAACATGATGGAGGTATGCCGATCTTGCATCTCTAACTTTATGGAAGATCTAATGATTTCTCCCTTCACATTTAACGAAACGAGCACCTGAGGTGTCTTTGGGGATTTCTATTTTTCCATGTGTAAGTCATCATTTAGTAAGATTTCCCCTGCCTTTTTTCTTTATAAGTGACATTTGTAGAAAGATCTTTAATCTCTTTTTTTCCTTTCTCGTTATGAACAATCGTTCTGATTGGCATCCTTTTGTACGGACAGTTAGTTTCTCCGTATTTTTTGAATGTACCCTAATGTTTGCTTGATTTGTGACCTTTAAGAATCTGAATTTTATTATTTGATCACTCCATATTTATCATAAATTTTACCTTTCGTGGTAGGTGTTGTGGACTTTTTCCCTGTATCTTGAAGCAGTAGCCATCCTGCCACAATTGGTATTGCTGCAGCGGTCAAGAAACATCGACAACCTCACTGGGAATTATGTTTTCTGCCTCGGGTATTTGCTTTTTCACATTTGGATGATTACTGCACCTCCTATGCATGTCCTCGGACATGTATATCTTGCCTGTATTTTCTCTATCATGCGTGCCATCTGTGTAATTATGATCTTTTTAGTGAGACTGTTAGGAGATATGTATTGATGGATCTTCTAACCATCCCACTCGGACATGTGGCTTGCCACATGGATCCTCCTAGTGGGAGGTCTAATCAATCTTTCTAAAAGACTGCTTAGGTCAAACTTTCTCCGCTGTTAAGATAGCGGCACTGGGTCAATGCATTTGAAGAATGCATTGATCTTACGACAGCGGGAAAGAGAATAGGAGAGGTGACACAACAGGGCTCATGTCGAAGGATTGGTTGAGTTGCAATGAGCCAACAGAGTCGATGAAACTTTTGAGGTTTTGTTGATAGGATTTGGAAGAGTTTATAGAGCATTGATGATGGGTATGGAAATATTTAACATTTTTTTTTTCGGTAAGTAAGATATATATATAAAGGAAACACAAAAAAGAATACTGTTACAGACAGACTCTGTAACCCGCCAAACAACCTAAACACAAACTAGGTCATGGACTTCAAAAAATGACATGACCTGAGCAAATCCTGGAAATCAAGACAACTAGTACATCCCGCTAGTAAGGAGCATCAAATCCAAAACTAAACCAAGACACCAAGCTAACCTGTCCTAACAGACACACCCCTTAATGAACAGGCTAGGGGCTAAGACCGACCACGACCACGACCACGGGTGCCTCCTTGTCCTCGCTGCCCGTCCCGTCCTCGTCCGCTTTGCTTTATAGTCTGGCTGCGTCGCCCCCCTCCGCCAGAATCCACTATCGTGTCAAAATGTCCATCCATACAACTAGAGGCTATCCGGTGACCCTCTAAATCCGAGTCGCCTAAGCAGCACCCCTCCTCCTCCGCTGCGCTCTCATCGAGCTCAGACAGCGGTGCAATATGGTATCCTAACAGTATGCATCATATCTTAGACTTGTTGAAAGCTTTCTAGTATTCTTCACCGTGTGATAGTACCCTGTACTGGTCTGGTCCATCATGTTGGACTTGGTTAAACATTGTTGTTTCAATTCTGAATGTCCATTACTACATTACATATGCTGTTGAGAAGAGCACTGAATAGTTATGCTATTAATTACGTGATGTCATATGCTATGTGTTTCATCTGCCTTGACTTGTTGAGATGCTGTTGTTTCTATGTTTTTCATGTGGCATATCTGAGAACATGATAAGTTAGGGTTTATCAAGGTAGCTGATATGAGTCATAACTTACATCTGAGAGTTATCACTTTAACTATTCTTGAGTATTTTTTAAAACGTGGTTGATGGATACGAGTTCAAAAATAACAAAACATGGAGATAAATGATAAATCGTCCGTCTGGTTGTCTTGGTGGTCTGCAGTGCTTATCGAGCTTTGTATCTCTGCAATTGGGGTTACCGTTATTTCTTTGAAGATCACAGAGTTCGCTGGATTCGTAAGTTCTTGTTCTGCTGAGTGCACTGTTCTTCTCTTTAATAATGTAGATTTTTATTTTTTTCCTTGATACATTTAGAAATTCAAAAATTGCAGCTTGGATATCAGGCCTGGTTCAGACTGCTCTTTATGCTGACTTCTTCTACTACTATATTAAGAGGCAAGTAGATCCTTTTTCACTTGCACAACACCCAAAAAAGAACTAAAAAGAATGCTATGCTTCTAATGTTTATTACCTCTCTCTAGAATGCTGTTCCTTTTCTAGGGAATACGCTTTGGGTTTTCTTCTTGTGCTGAGTAGTGAGTGGGAAAACAAACTTGGCTAATTGGGTCTAAAGAGAGGGATTCAATTCTAACCATCATCACTCTGTCTATGTTCCTGCAGTTGGAATAACCATGAATTGCTCAAGCTTCCTGCTTAACAAGAGGAGAAAAGTTTCCGTTCTTGCTCGGCCTGGCCTTCTATGACTATGAGAAGTCAAGAGTGTAGTACATTCAAACTGACTTGGGGAGAGAAGCCAATTTTGCTTTTTCATATGTAATATCTTAGTTGTTTATATAGATGGGGATTACATAGGATCACGTTCAGTGCAGACAGCAGCCTCAATCTATTTGTATTGAGAAGCATCAAGCACTTAACTAGTGGGCATCATGTCAGTGCATCATGCAACAGCCAACATCTCACCAAAGACAAATCCTATGTTCTGTTTTCAGCAGCCTCTAAACCAAAAAGTTATACAGTTTGCTGTGCCTATTATCATGTGAACATAGCAGCTTTTAGAATCTACAAATATGCACAAAATGCTCAAGCAGTGGTTTCCTCGATCTTTTCATGATGTTCACCATCCGGAGCTGCCGATGAAGATACAACCGCTTTGCCCTTGTTATCTGATGCTAGAGTTCCACTGGTGCTAGCAGCTTCATCATGCTTTGGCCTCTGAAGTTGCCGGAGTTGATTTTGCAGGACCTGATGCGGGAAGTAAACGTTCCGACAGAAAAAGGCGAAGAGTAAATATGGCGCAAAAAAAATCAACGATGCATTCATTACGAGAAAATGGACTACCTCAATTTGGTGCTCAAGAACCCTTTTTTGAATGTCCAGCTGCGAGTCTGTCATGACAAGATGACCACCTTCTCCAGCTATCATTGCACCAGATTGTAAAGGTGTCAAATATTGGGGTAACTCGTGGAAGGGAAAGTTTATCTGCCCGCTAGAAGTACTAAACTGGTGATGCTGTGGTTGCCCTGTTGAACCTTCACTGGGTGGTGCAGAGTTGGTTGAATCAGCTAAGCCTCCATAAACTTGTGGCAGCATGGCATATCCAGGGGACCTAAAAACAAAGAAGAAAGTCATGCATTAAAAGTTCAACTTAAGGTGGAACAACCATGGGACTCCTCAATCATCCACCACTTGTTTATGAACCTCAAAAGCAAATATCTCCAAGCTCTCTTACAGAAAACAGAAGAACTACCGATCTAGATCATTAAGCAATTAGCATTTGATAACTTATAAACCTAAATAGGGTCGGCTACATGACCACACCATGATCCTCTATTTTGTACAATCAAACTCCTTTTTGGTTTCTCTTTCCCCTCTTGAGTTGCACCTCTTTCCTTGCTTCATATCTTGTTATAGATGATGCACTAGAAAGTCTTCATTGCACGTGTCGATACCAGCTTAACGCCGACCCTCTCACATCTTATGTGCAATTCTGGTATTAGTGTCACCCCGACTTTTTGAATCATACAAGCGGAGAAATGCAAACTTACAGAGCATTCGACAGCTTACCACACCAGCGTATTTGGGGAGGGATAAACAAATGATTTCTCATATATTGATGCCGCAGCAGCAGCGGCCTGAAGTCTGGCCTGATTTGCAGTTAGATTATTATCTGCCACAGTGCCACTGGTTGATGCCTGAGAAGATGAGCTAGCAGAAGCTGTACAACCACAAGTACAACCAGAGTGTGTCACCAATTGGCAGATTTACTCAATTAACAGCACAATTGTACCAAGTTGTTTCAGTTTAGTATGGATAAATATAAAAGGTTCATCATAACACAATAACAACAAAACCTCTTTCTCACTATATGGGGTTGGCCACACGGATTCAATGACGCAAATCTCCTCTGTAATGTATGATATCCTCCTTGAGGTCATGGTATACTAACTCATGCCTTATAATGCCCTTTAAACTCTTCTTCTGTCTTCATTTTCATTTGTTGACCTGCACCTTTTCCATTACTTCACATCTTATCACTTATGTATTACGAGGCTTATGCTTTACATGTTCATACGGTCTTAAGGGTGATTTTCTCATCTTCTCTTATATAGATGTCACTCTAACCATTTTCCTTACCACCTCATTTCTTATCTTATTCCTTTTAACCATTGTTACAAGACACCAAAACAAAAGAGAAGCAACCAATGAACTCCCATCGTCCAAAAGTTGTCTGAGATTCACGAATCAAGGGTATATGTAGCAAACAACATCATAGTATTCAGCTCTTGGATTCACAAAAGAAAAAAAAAGGGGGGGGGGGGGGGAATCAACCATAAGGATCGAAAATAGGTGGGA